>JXSR01S008243.1:33709-45770 GCA_000969725.1 Ophiothrix spiculata
CAAGAAAAATGATTTTTAGCTCCTAAATTTATGCATATTTTCAAACACCTATACAATTTTCTAGAAACACTTTAATTTTAAAAGCCAAAGAGAGATTGTTGCAAATTTGATAAGCTTTCATTTGACACCTTATGTGTTAAAATTGAAGCATGGGAAGTATGAATGAAAATTCTGAGAAATCTGGCTACTCAGTGTTTCTAGAAATTAACGCAATAAAATTTGAGAAGTAGAAACATTAGAAG
This sequence comes from Ophiothrix spiculata, assembly GCA_000969725.1. Taxonomy (NCBI): domain Eukaryota; kingdom Metazoa; phylum Echinodermata; class Ophiuroidea; order Amphilepidida; family Ophiotrichidae; genus Ophiothrix; species Ophiothrix spiculata. The sequence goes on from JXSR01S008243.1 coordinate 33,952, forward strand.
TCTCGCATTCGTAAACGATGAAAGATATTTCTTGAAATCAAAATTTATGACAATCTGTGATCAGTTTGCAATTCAAAGAAACAAAAAATAGTTTCTTTTAAGAACCACTGCCACAGAAAAAAAATATTTTGTAAATAGTATTTTTTTCAGAAATTTGCCAAATTTTGTGCAATTTTCATGGTGGCCAAATTTGCCATGTACAAAGTCTATGGGAAATTGGAATATTAAAAATAGCATAACTCAAAAAGCTTTGACGGAAAAATCAAAATTTGGAATACAAGTTTTTTTCATCATTCTGCACATTCTCTGAAATTTTTGAACAAATTCTGTGCAGGACACCGTAGCCGTTAGAACCACCTAAGACCTTATTAACTTTAAGAGCCTCCCTTTTTGCATCAGCCTCCCCCGCCCCTTCTACAAGTGTAAAAGTTGTAAAAGATTAAAAACATCACATTTCTTTTAGGGTGCTTGCTTTGTGTTTTGTGTATATTCTAAACAAATGGTTAATTTACGTCTTTATTTCCTTTTGACAGTTACTTCTTCCACGTGTTCTCAGCCTTGATAGTCATCGGTGTACTCAATGGATTGGTTCTTCTGCCTGTGTTGCTTTCGCTGTTTGGACCACCAGGAGAGGTAATTTACATCAATTTGCATATAATTTTCCATTAATTTGTTGACACAACTTTTTTTGATAGGCATGTTAGAGTAAGTAGAGGGTAAATAACTAAAACATGGATAAATGACCACACAAAAAAAATTGAAAATTAAGTCTGTATGCGTTGTCATAAAGGAGAAGACATAGTACCAGATGGTTTGACCGAAGTAAGTCAATGGTTTACTTTTCTCTTCTAGAATTCTGTTCTCTTGCCCAGAATCTGCCTTCTCTGTGGAATTTGGGTGCAAGGTATCTCTTATTCAAATGCGAAAGGGGAGTAAAAAGACACTTTCTTTGTTGAGAAAAGAAATGGCTGAAACACTAGTATAGGGAATTGGTGTTGAGGTTGATTTGGTGTCTCATCTTAGAGGCATCTTTCATTTTTAAGAATGATTGGATGGGAAATGGCCCAATTAATAATATCGGCTTAGGGACGTACCATTAGATTTCCAGGGGGGAGCAGGAAGTTGGGTTCGGGTTTGAATTATTTTGGAGCGATTTTTTTCTGCCTATTCCATGATCATGGGGGATTTTATTTTCTTCTGCCTGTGGTGGGGGAATTAAAAAAAAGAAAACTCCCTGCTCCACCCCTTGAAATCTAATGGTGGTCCCCTTATCGTCTATGTATATCTTAAAAGTGAGAACATTCAAATTCATATAAAAATATTCCAATTTTACAATACAATCTCTTCTTTTACAATTTAAGGTACAACTAGCAAATAATGCAGAGAGGATGACCACGCCAACACCGCCCCCAACGCCAGTCATGACACGAGGTTACGACATGCACGGTATACCCCCCAACCCACCCCCGCCACCACACCGTCGTAGCACACCGTATGCATGGGACCATGACTCGGAAGGATCGCAGTCATCGATGCGTGATGATACCTATCACCATCATGGGTTCGCCAGCGAGCACATTGAGATTCACCCGCAAGTATTTGTCGAAACCACGACGTGTCACCCACCTTGTCGAGAAGAGGTAAATTATCAAAGGATTTCAATTTCTTTTTACAGTGGAACCTCGTTAACACAAAATCACTGGAGCCAAAGAGTTACGTTTGGGTTATCAGGATTTTGTGTTATCAAACTGATTTCACATAGAAAATCAATACTTGGGACAAATCAAACATTTTGTGTTATCAGGGTTATTGTGTTAACAGATGTTGTGTTAATGAGGTTCCACTGCAGTATACATGACTATTCTGTTCCCAAAGGATTTCAATTTCTTCTAGAAAACGTGACTATTCTGTTCCCATATTTAACCACCGTTCGATATGTATAAAATTGACCATGTTAAGAAGTTGTTCCCTGTACGAATAGACTCCTTCATGCGGTATGCTTGTCATGCAAGTACAGAATAGATTGATTGATAATATATTGCATAGTTTCAGAGGGCCAAAAGAAATTCTGAAATTTTCAATATCTCATAAAATTATTTCTGTTTGCTTTTCTGACAAAATATGTACTGATGTTTTTGCTTTCACAGAGAAAACAAAGTCGAATGCACAACCAGAATCCATCATATACACACGAGAGCCCACAATACACGCACCAGAGGCCGCCGCATACGCACCAGAGACCGCCACATATGCACCAGCGACCGCCGCAAGCACACCAAAGACCGCCTTATATGCACGAGAGACCAGCACACGCACAACAGAAACCGTCGTATTCACACAGACCCTCCAGAGACCCGCATAGGACGATGCATCCTCATGTACCAGAATCCTACAGCTCGTCGTCACCCTCAGCATCACCTCCCCCCTCCCCGCCTCATTCGCCGTCAATGTCATCGCATCACATGACAAAAACGACCGTCACTGCCACGGCACGGGTGTCAATCGTTCGTGGAATGGCTTGTGGCGTTGAGAGGAGTAGTAGGAGAGATAATTATAAATATTACAATAGGAGGAAGAAAGATGATGAGAATTGTGGTTTACCTGAGTTGGAGGTTAAGAATTACAACTCGGATTCTACTGTGTAAATACTTTATATAGGTAAGTGCATCGTTGGTGACACTAATTTAGGAAAATGTAATTAAGGAGGGATTTTACATAATGATGGATTTGTTTGAATTGAAAACAATTATTGTGACTCCCGATATGCTCCAGATCAAAGAATTACTGTAAAATCACTTAATATCCTGAGGTATTTAATTTTGAAAGATAAATCTAAGCGAAATTAAGTGATAGCACACTAGGCTAATGAGTAAAATTTGTGAAATTTTATCTCAGCAAAAATGGCAACCATTATCAATCTGTGAACTGAAGAAACCACAAGAAGAAGAAGTGTTTTAAATACAATATCAGAAGTTAGATGTTCATCTGGTTGACACACCTATGTGGTGATTCTAAATACACCTAAGCAATCAGCAATCACTCCTATCTTCTCCTGGCAAATGTTGCTGATAGATCAGAACTTGTTCATTTTATAGATCAGAAAGTTTCTTTCACAAGATGAAGTTTGTAGCTGGAGCATAATACAAATTAACTTTAAAAAGGCAATATGAACCATGGTGGGTCTTGCAGAAGAATTATTTTAGAGCACATTTGGATCAACATTTGTACAACAGTTTCATTAGCTTAATTTGGCATGTAGCCACATTTCAATCAAAAGCCACACAACTGACGGTAAAAGCAGCAACTAATCTGAAAACCAGATTTATTCCAATACTCATTTGTTTTGTTTATTCTTCTTATTATTTCAGAAATGCAAAAACATGGAAACTTGCAGACAACATAAAATTGGTGGAGATTTGTTACGAAAGTGCTGCTTGGAAAACAGGAATCTCCAATAAGCAAATATAATGGTATCGTCCCTTAGGGTAGTGTTGCCATGGTGCTAGTTCTTATAGTATTGGAATACCAATGCTGCCATAAATGGGTTTTGGTGCAACATAACTGTAAACTACATCCAACATATTTAATAAATTTATACAATATTGATCCACAGTTAATTGTAAATTGAGTTTGTCCGGACTAATGGCATGCCCAAATTAAAGAAAATACTCATTGTTTTTAGTTGCTACGAAATGAAGTTGTGACCTGAAATGTGATTGGCAACATAACTGTAAACTACATCCAACATATTTAATAAATTTATACAATATTGATCCACAGTTAATTGTAAATTGAGTTTGTCCGGACTAATGGCATGCCCAAATTAAAGAAAATACTCATTGTTTTTAGTTGCTACGAAATGAAGTTGTGACCTGAAATGTGATTGATCTATATGTGTTATCAACTTTTTATGTTCACTAAGGCCAAAGAAAAGTTGTTTGGTTTGGTTGTCCTCCACCTCCCGCCCCTATTTTTCAAAACTGGAAAAAAGTTTTTACTGTACAAAAGTATACCGCGCCTGATTTCAAACAAGTTTTTTTTTTCTTTGAGAATTATGATGTTTTCAAAATATTTTTAAAGTTGTTGTTTTCATTTCGTTTACATTTTAATACTGTTTTTAAATTTGTATAAAGAGATTATTCGGTACAATTGACATATTTGCATCTTTATAGAGGCCATAATTTGGTGTAGCTTTGACTTAATTTGAAAAAAATCTTTAAAAAAAAATTCTGCACGCCTGCACTTGCTCAAAAAAAAGTCATGGAGGACAACCATACAATTTTTTTTTTTTGCCTAATCTTTACGTACATAAACTATTGATTACCCATCTAATCTCGTCATCTTCTTATGCCGAAAAACTTACCATTCTTCAAGTAAGGGTTGGTTTATATTGTTCTTTGTTTAGAATATTCTCTACTATTTCATTCAAAAAGTATTTGTTATTCAATCAGATTTCATGTAGGCCTATATCGATGTATCGTCTCCTTGTTTCCTTGGGCAAGAAACTTTACTTGCTCCGCGGTTAGGAAGTCACGCAAACCCATTGGTCCCCAGTACGAATAGACTCCTTAATGGGGTATGCATGTCATGCAAGTATTGTGTATCATTGATTGATTGAATAGTGACTATTTCATGATAGAAGGTATTCTGTAGAAAGTATTCTATACAATATGGATTTTTCATCATCAAATTTCTGGTCAATCCAAAAGTGCACTAGTGGATAAATGTAAATAGTTTAAAACACAAATGATTGGTGCCTTGAATATCCTACACGATGGATGACTCTTAACTAACCCTTACAGTTGCCACTTTCAAATAAGCTGTAACCCTTTAAGAAGGGGGTGGGGGGGGGGGGGGGGTCAATTACTTCCCCGGCCCTAGGGGACCCGGGATAGTGCGGTGATTTAGCGGGGGAAGTACAGATTTTCATTGCCCCGCATGCCGGGAAGTTAGCCGAGACTTAGCCGGGGATGTACAACAGACTGTCCCGGCTATGTCGGGTGTGTAGCGGGAGATTTAGCCGGGGTGTACAGATGAATTTCCCCGCACTGTCGGGAAGCCCGTGCCTCACCCGGCTAGATGATTATAGGGCCTACTTTGTTGAATTTGATAAGATTTACCTCATGGTGTTTTTGCTGTCTATTGAACACTTTTGTTTAATCTCATTATGATTATTCTGCCATTCTGGGGCACATTTTTTACCAGTTTTTCATGGGATGACAAACGTTCTATACCACATGGGCCTATATTAAATTAACGAAAATACCAGGCGCATGCGAAAAAATGCATTTTGTCCATTTATCTTTGCCTTGTAGGCCCTATAGTTTTATTTACAGTGATTCTTAAAAGGCAATTCTGTCACGTTTTATTACAGGGAAATATGGATATAGGCCCTACGTGAAATCATAAAATAGAAAATAAATCCATATATATTCAGTTATAAAACTTTGTGTCAATAGTAGCCTAAACAAGACACATTTGTCAGTTAAATGATTGAGACACTCGTTCAAACAGAAATGCTATAAATTTTGTTTTGTATAGGGTCACTAATCAAGTCAGTATACTTTGATCAACATTATAATCGGGCCTTGTCACGTCATGAATTGATACAAAAAACAGTGACATGTAGCCGGTCCGGGGTTGTACTACTGTACTGTAACACAAGTCCCTGCACATGGGAGTCGGGGACAAGGCGGGGATTGTCACACGTAGCCCGGCTATAGGGGGGCCGGGACATAGCGGGGGATGTACAGAAAATCTATGCCCCGCCGGCCGGGACTTTAGCCGGGTCATTGCCGGGGATGTAACACTAGCAAAATGTACATCCCCCGCTAAATCCCCGCTAGTCCCGGGTCCCCCGGGGCAGGGGAATAAATTGATAAGTGCATTATCACAAACGAATGCTGTTAAGAGGTTTTAATTCAAGATAAGAGATTTTAAACAACTCTTGACTCTGTTAGAAGGGTGAAATTAAGTCCAAAATGTGCATTGTTAACCTTTACCATTAGACAGGTGTCATATATTCATCACTTGGTTCAACTGTTGATCTTCTTGTTACATCACTTTAATGTTGAGTTATTTGTCAAAAATCATTCAAATACTTTTAAGTATTCAGTAACCATTTTGATGATGCAAAATTTCAGTGATGTTATTTTAATGTTTTTAAGCGACATTTAATGGATGTGTGACATTGAATTGGCCTATGTTAACAAGCTAATGTGGTACTAATGTTTTGAAAATTCAAGTGAATCTTATGCTTAATAGAAATTCTTGGAATTTGAAATCAAAAATACTTTTGGTGTTACAACATTTTTAATCATGTGCTGTAAGTTTTATTTATATGTGTGAATAATGGTTAGGTACATAGATATAAATATGTAAATTAATATGGTTGTATATTACATTATAAAGATGCCAAATTGTATGGCCTGCCACACGATGTATTCATAAATCAAGTATTCTTGTGTACGATATTAAGTAAAACATGGATATAATTATACTGGATGATAAATATGTCATTATTATTATTTGTTGCATAAACTGCTTACTAAAGTAAGTGATTTCTTTGTGAATAATGTGCCATATTACTATTATTAGACTCTGCCACGGTATTGTACATTATACATATATTATATAACTTGTGAGCAGTGTACAATTGTTAAAATATATAGTATATATATTTCATTTTTTTGTCAGAAGTTAGTTTGGTAATGTTTAATGATGATCCATTTTGTAAGTGTGATATCTGGTGACCGTATCTCGAGTGGAATTATTGATGGATTTGTATTATTTAAGGGACCCAATTCATGTGCCAAATTATTCCAAATTGAGAAAACTCATTGAATTTACTTTCTATAGTGCATTTGTCTTAAGCAAAACAGCAGAAGTTGTTGCATCCGTTGCAGAGGCTGATATGTGCTGAAATTTCACGCCAGGCGGCTGAGGACACGATTTACTTGATTTAGGCTGAGGGATTTCTAAACGCAAATTTAGGGATACATTTAACGTGTATCGTAATTGCCAGAGCCACGAACTGTGTATTGAAAATATTACAAAAACTTCTTTTTTTACATTGATCAAGTAAATTCCAAAAGTAATGTCACAAAATTAAACATAATTATATTACTCTAAATCCGTTGGGGTTCCCCACTTCTTATCAAAACCTAATTTTTTTGTACAGTTAGTCGTATCCTATTACTGATCGAGGTTTTTTCTGGTCATGTGTTGTTATTTATGACCAAATATGGGAGATTACGGGTTCGTTATTGTTCATATGGACAGGCTGGTATTGCCGGTGTCTCGTAATTAGCAGTGGCAATGGCCTGTCCGCCACCGCCTGTTTCACGCATGATTGTCAGTTATGACATCCTTTGAAATGCACTGAAATGTTTTTTGAAACAAGTTTTATCTATGCATTTCAATGAGATATGCAAATTTGTGGTCAAGTGTTAAAGACAAACTCTTACACAGACTCTGCAACATATCAACTTTATACTATCTTGTCTAAGACATACACACTATAGAATTGATACTGTAGACTGGACTCCAAGCTATTGGACATTTTCATGTGCACTTTTTAACTGATTTTACAAGTCAAGTTTGATTAGTAGATTGTACTAGTGTTGCTTTTTTTTTAACTATCATAGCTGCTTTTTAAAATTCCTATCCAACAAAAAATCTTGTAGTAAATTGGACGTTGATCTTCAAATTTATTGAAATTCAAATGTAATCATATTTATTCATATTTGATCATGCTTTTTTTTTCCAAATATTGACTCAATTAAAAGTTTGATTAAAGTCCCTGGTTTTTAAAAATTCATCCAAACAACAAATCTTTGGTTTGGGATATGTAGTAGATACAAGTTAAGGATTCTTATAATTCTTAATAGCTTAAAATCTTGATTTTGATAGAGGTGACCCAGGATTATCATGAATTGATCCTTTATTTATCTGCTTTTATAATTTGGGTGCTTTTTTTTCTGCTATCATTTTTTCTAAAATTTAGATAAATGCAATTTCAGGAAATGCTCTTACTAACATTTATTGCTGCCATTACTCAATATGGCAACTAGCGATGCTCTTCATCGGAATTGGACAAAGTTGCCAGTCTTTAGTCACTTCTTTTCTCAAAATGTAGATAAATACATTTTAGGAGATGCTTTTACTAACATTTATTGATGCCATACTCAATATGGCAACTAGCGATGCTCTTCATCAAAATTGGACAAAGTTGCCAGTCTACAGTCAATTTATTGGACCTCAAGATATAAATAGCATTGCTAAGTGAAGTGCCTGTAACTGCCAAAAATTACAAAATTTGTGTATTCAATGATGAATACGGCCTTGTACAAAAATTTTGAAAACGGTATTATTAATATTATTTAAGTAAATATATATTTTTCTAGCTGTACATGATGACGAAAGTGGATCAAGTTGAAATCCCAAAATAAAGCTTGGGATTTTATTCAGATGTGCAACTTCAAAAAACATCAGTTTCCTACTTTACCTTTTGACCCATCTGGTAATATAATTCTTGTAACACTAATTTTGATTGGCTTATTTTAAGGAGTATACACCTCTGTGGCCAATTAAATCAAAGCTTACAAGAATTCTGCAATTAAGATGTTACTGTAGGTTCTGGCCCATTTTGAACAGAATCTGCAATTGGTTGAACATGAAATTCATTTTGGACATAGAGTTTTCTTGATGTGAAAAGCAGTCCCGATAGCTTTTTGTTGTAGCCTAAATTATTTGACCTTTTTGATTTTTTTCAATTGTACTCTGCTGTTCTTAAACATAACTGGAGCTTTTGTTTTTTGAAATTGCACATCTTAGAGATATTATTTTATGTATGTGTATCATATCTTTGATTTGTATAGAAGATTACATTTTGGGTTAAGTTCATATGGAGGTATGAACCCAGGCAGCATGTATGCCCATTTACGAGTTATTTTATCTCAAATTTGACTGTGGCATGTGCATATTGACTAGCTAATGTATGAAACATCTTTTATGATTGGTCAATATTTACTTTCATTGACCAATCACAAAAGACCTACAACTCAAGTTAGTAGTTATGGACATGCATTTGTGACTTGATTATATTTCTTGACTAAAAAAGTCATGCCAAAGCTATGTATGATGGTACCTATATTTATAATGCATTATCCCATGTTTTACACTATTATGTTTATTATTGGTTGAACCCATTTCTTCCCATGGGGGTGAGATGACTAGTGTTTTTGTAGTGGAAGTAATTATGCCAAGTACTGTGTACATGTAGTTTAAGTCTCAGGTAATATTAGCATATTCCATTCATATCAATATCAATTCATACATGGTGGCATGCGAAATAAAAACAGTATCCAAAATATTGATGCCAAGCCAAATAAAGCAGTAGCTGAATTATTTAATACAGGGTGGGCATGTTTTAACCCTTTGAACCCAACGAGCTGGTATACCGGCTCACGCATACATTACCGTATACCCGATGAGCCGGTTTTTAGGTCACGTGTCAGAAACTTGGATGTGGCAATTTTCAATGGTCTTTATATCGGAAGACATCAATGAAGCTTTGAACCCATGGTTGATGTGTCATTTTGCTGTTATATATTTGTAAATTTTATCTCAAATTTCAATAAATGTGACTTAGTCCATAGGCTACAACCAAAATTTGGAATATGTTGGTCGACATAAATAGTATTCTTTTGTGAATTCTGGTTATTGGAACAATTCAAACTACTGTAAAATGAAAAAGTAAAGCAAGGGAAATCAAAGTAAGTTTAGGGGTTAGATTGTGTTTTTTAACTTTCAGGTTGGCCCCGGTCAGCGGTGCAGATACACGTGGAATAGCCAGGGTTCAAAGGGTTAACCATATTTTTTAAAAAAGGGATTATTAACTAAATTGCGATGTATTCCATATATGGATATAACCTTTTTAGAGTGAATTATATGCTTAATTATCACTTTTTAATGATGTAAAAATTCCCAACATTGGTATTTTAATGTTATGAATTTTAAGCAGATATTTAATGTATCAAGATTTTTAATGTATTTGTCAATTTCAATGACCTGATCATTATAATGCAAACAGTATTTAGCTATAGATAGCCCAGTTTGAAGTATTCAGTCTAATAATAATAAGATATGTTCTGTCCCTCTAGAATCGCACACCAGTATCACTTTTGGTTTTGGTATGTTTCAGATAAAGGAACAAAATTGATTCTGAATGAAATATTGGTTAAAAAATTAATAATGGACCTACCACTTGAATGCATAAAGGTATAGTATGACATTTTTTGAAGAAAAAAATGGATTTTGTTACCATTCATTTTGGGGATGTTCAAAGGCATTTCATTAAATTTTGTTTGAGTCTGAAACTAACACCAGTCAAGTTTTTAAACTTTTCTTTCATAAATATCCATGTTAATTTTATGCGATCTGGGAAAAAGTAAAGAAACTTTTGATTGTGGTACAACCATACCAATTGTCTTCTGGGGACTGCCCAGTTAAGCCCACTGAAATGCCTTGGATCAGAAAATGTTATCCAATTCATTCAAGATAAAATAATATACAAACTTGAAATGCTAGTAACAGGTATGAGAATTTTCAGATAATTATCTGATTTCAGAAATTTTTATCATCCAAATAGCTCCAAATTCAGATAATTTGGGGCTTGATTTACCATTTTGTGGGGTTTGGGGGTTAATTTTTATCAAATTCAGACTTTTTCATGAAAAATCATTCTCATGCCTGTAGAAAGCTCTATTAAAGTGCCATGTATGACCATAAACATTAAGTGGTGTTTTGGAGCGAAGACTGAGTAGTGCTTTTGTCTTGCTTAAAATGGTAAAGTTATTCGTAGCAGAGACTGAACTTTTGGCACACTTACCATACACGAAAATCTTTTAAACATGTTAAATACGCTGAAACATTTAGTTTTAAACAATTTTTACACAATTTAATTAATGAGTGACAAGTTATTGTAATGTGTTGGAAAAAAAAGAGTCGTTCGTAGTAGAGAATCTTAAAAATACGCTGAAACATTTTGTTAAACAATTTTCTACACAATTAAATAAGTGACAAAAGTTATTGTAATATGTTACAGACTTTAAATCAATCTCTGCAACAGATTGTCATGTACGGTAACAAAAACTCTTATCAGTCTCTGCAACGAATCAGCTTTATTACTGTTTTCAAGAAGACAAGTAGTGCTCAAGTCTGCACTCATCTATACTATTGTGCCATGTATGACCATAAGTATTATCATAGTTGGACTCATGAGTGAATCATAATATCAACAGATTATTATTATCATAACAATTTTTGAAGAATAAAAGAGATTACAAATCTTGAGAAAATGATATAATGTTTATTGGTTTGTCTTTTTGTGTATTTGAATGCTATAATTTGGTAAATGTGGTTTGTGCGCAGTCACATCATAGAGATATAATTACCAACATCTCTTTGGTCACATTTTTTGTCTCGCCTGAAAATTTTCAGAAGAGACATAGCGATGCAATTTTCTGTATGGAGCGTATCTCGAAAACCGCATGATCTACGTTGATGATATTTGGTGACTGGGTAGACCTGGTGCCGATGCTTATTAAGTACCTAATTTGCATAATATATGCATAAAATTTATGCGTAAAATGCTTTAAATGGCATATTTTACAAACCCGTGCGCCCTACATTCATGAAATTTGGTGGGTAGGTGAGGATAGAGCTGCGCATATATGCCAGCTGCAATTTGAGCGCAAAATATGCTAATTAAGTACCTAATTTCATCGGGCTCCCAATCCAAGGATCGTGGGTTCGAA
>JXSR01S008244.1:30535-45957 GCA_000969725.1 Ophiothrix spiculata
GCTTATGATCTGAGAGTGCGGAGGTGGTTTAGTGGCACGAATTATACTGAAAACTACCCGCTTTTTTAACATTTCGACACCGCCGCGCTGGTGAGTCAACCCCCCCCCCCCCTCTCCCCCTTATACGCCGTTTTTAATGACGAACACGAGTCCCAATTTCCATCCAGAGTGCACCCGATCTGCTTACTCTCAATCAGGTAATACGACAACCAAGGATCTCAACCCCCTGCATATAGCATTCGGGCCAATGATTCCCACCACACTTGCATTCTGTCGTATAGATGCGCACCAAGCGCGTAGTTATACCGTCAGGATCCAAGTTTACATCAGCTATACCATCGCCGTCGTTAGCCTTGAAAACCTGTCAAAGAAAACGAACACGTTTCAATGTTATTATATTACTGGTTTAAAGAAACTAGTCTAGATACTTACGGCTATTTTTCTAACAACATACGTTTTTACATGAATCGATAGAACATTCATAGAAGAATAACCTATCAGTCTTTTTTCTTGAATTTGTGGAATTTTTGGAAATGCAGTTTTTACATATTTTTTTTCTCCGGAAAAATGGTGTGAAAAGTATTTGTAATTTGCTTGTTAATATCTTGTTTTTGCGCCTGTCATCTTTAAACACATTATTTTTGACAGAATTGTTTCTCTTTTAATATATATTAAATTGTCTTTGGAAACTTTGATCTTTTAACTGGTAAATCATTTGGGGTACGTATTTAGGATTTAGAAAACACTATCATAGTCACACCATCATCACAGCATGATATGTTTGAAATCAATTTTCTCTGAATTTTAGCATTTCTGTGTAAATTTGTTTTTTACTCAAAAAGAATAAGATCTTACTCAATGTTGAGCAGTTTTCATTAAGAGTGTACTCTCCGTGTGGTTTGAAAGAGTTACGGCCAGTTTACGCGGACGTGATCGAATTTCGATATTTCACTACACTTACCACGTCCTGTAATGATGTTTTTTCTCACGCAGTGAGAATTTCTCACGCAGTGAGACTGTCTTTGATTTGACCAATAATCTCTTCAACAACAAATCTCTTTCTATATGTACACAAGACCTTAGAAATGCATTGGACCTTCAAAGCTGTTAAGAGACTGCCTTGTGTAGATAAATACCACTAAAAATCATATGGCCGTTATGATGTGTTGATCAAAACACTGGTCTTTAAAGAACTGTAGATTTTTGTCATGACTATTTTGTTATGACCAAATAAACTGTTTATTGATACAGTGGCTTCGATTGGCCAAGGCTAAATATCATTCGTCCATGTGAATAGAATAACATTATAGGTCGAATAAATCACCAGAACTGAAGTGTGTCAAATCCTTTTAAAAAAAATAGATCTTCTTTAAAATTAATTTCAATTTCTTAGATAAACATTCCCTGGTAATATCATATTGTGAAATATTAAATGTAAAACACCACCTCCAAAAGCAAAGATTTTGAAACTTTCAACACATATTTTTAGAGCTAGTAGGGAAGTGTGGGGCAATCTGGCTTCCACAACTCATGTTACAAAGTGGTAACCATGCGAGTTCTTATTATTCTTTTCAAAACCCACCTTATCAATGATTTTTCATTAATTTTACCCATTTTTTGCCAAATCAATGACAAAATATGGGTAAAACATACCCCCCCCCCATTTCTTAAAGATTTTCAATGGCAATATTTCACCCTTTTCAATGACTCTTAAGATTGAATTTTAATATATTACGAACAAAACATATAGGTATCAACATTACATTAATTTTACCCAAATCAATGACAACATTAAAGTAAAACACCCCCTCATTTCTTCAAGATTTTCAATGATAAGATGTTTAGACACCCATTTCAATGACTCTTTAATATATATAATTATATTTAGAACAAAACATACAGGAATCAACATTACTTTTCATGTCTACTGTACTCCTGGGGACTGTTACTCCCAAATGAAAATGCAACAAGGCATTGTGTATACTTGTTTTTGTTGCTAATATGGTCCTTGAAAAGAGAACTTTGCTTCCTTTGGGTTTCCTTAGTATATTATTGGAATGTGCCTCATTAATCAATACTTCTTTTTATATCTTTCCAAGATTTGTTCATACTAAATTAATGATGTAACAGGCAGAGACCGATCGCGAAATTCTGTGTAATACCCCTTTTTAAAATTTTGTGGAGATTGATGCTCAGAATACCCCTTTTTGTGATTTCGCCGTCCTTGATTTCAGTGAATATTGATATACCCTCTTTCCTTGAAATTTAGAATTCGAATGGTTACCACTTTTTAGGTTGAATTGGAGGCCTGGGGATGTCATCATTCTTCTAACACAGTGAGTGTGCCCCTATTTGACAATAACTCTTGCATCACACATACGTCTGTCTGTTTGTAACACTTGTATCTCTTCTTCCTTATTCAATAAACAAAAGTTTTCTCTTTTTGACTAGTAGCCAAGACTCCCCAATTCCAATTTCTCAGATCACATCCCCAGATTGACCAATACCTATAATTACTTTAATAGCTGTGCCATAAGAGGAAGGAGGAGATATTCTGTGCTTCCAAGCATGAATTACTTTTTATGAGAGTGGGCTGATATAGGAAACTTTATAATCACATAAAACATGCTGTACAAACAATTCCATAAGCATGATAAGAAGCAATGAATGATGGCAAGCATAATTATTGAGCATTTGATACACGGTGCAATCTTGACCATAGAGAGATTGCGATTCCCACGTTACACGGGACGGGGTACAAAAACGTGAGCATTTTTAGCACACGTTTACGTAACGGTTCACGCCTACGCGCAATACCATAGATTGCCTATGTATATTTCATTATGTTGACCTCTCAGCTATCAACTCTCTAAGAGTTTTCGATTCATGCAACGATTGCCTATTGTGTTGCTGCTATTCACGTATTATTGATCGTTCACGTTCAGGGTATTGGCTTTCGCAAGCAGATGTGTAGAACTTAAAACTTTGACACAGAAGTCAATGCAAAATCAGAAAATCCCTACTTACGGGTATGTAAGTGCGAAGTTTGCAACCCATAATCTTTACAACCAAACGCAATAAAACCTCGACAAGTGCTGGATATGTATGTCTGTACATTATTCTTACATATGTTCATCTGATTTTAATATAGCTTTTATTTAAAACAATAGGGGACATCGATTAAGTGATTCAAGAGTATTCACGTAAAAGTGTACGTAAATTCTGCAATACACGGTGTGCTGTACTGTTCAAGCAGGTAATGGTTGGCTGAATTTCAATAGAACTCACGTTTACGTTCGCGTTCGCGTTCTGGATGATCGCAAACTCTCCCATGACTCCGGGGTAACGTGGGTTTGTCCCTTTTAAGGATTATTCTTGTTTTATTTATTTTTGACAAAAAAAAAATAACCAAAGTTATGTCCTTGAATATCCGTAAATGTAGCATTAATTTTCTGACCAGTGAACCTTCAGATTAGTGGTCTGATATCGAGTATTTATCTACAATTTGAACTATTTTTTCGGAGTAAAATACTTTATTTCTAACCTAGCCCTCCGGGCAAGGAAGGGGTGGGGGTAATTCCACATTACAGAAAATCTTCTCCATCTTTTTCCCCCGCCACAATTAAAACTGATAAAATAAAGAGCAACATTACTCTTTTTTGTGTGTGAAGAAAACACTTTACTACGGATGTGTATATTTAGACTACTAACACTAGCAGTATCAAAGACAACCATGGAATATTAAATAAGTATAAACTTCTGCTTCTGCTTCTGCTTAGATACTTCGCAACACTCCAATTGGAGTCAAACGCGAAGCTCTCTGGTCCTAGAGAGAAATGATATACTTTTGAAGGTTTGACTATACATGACCGGTAAAGTATTCCCTACTCTTTTCGAATAGCCCGTGACGTTCTTTTACATGCGACAGTGTGTCAGGAACACTTCAGATGGGACCAACGGCTTTACGTGCCTTCCGAAGCACGAAGCAAGTAGAGTTAAGTTTCTTGCTGAAGGAAACAAGGAGACGTGCCGGGACCGGGACTCGACCCCATGACAGGTGCAATTCATGCGATTACGAGTCCAATGCTCTTACCGCTCGGCCACGCTTCCATCTTAAAGAAGAAAAAGTGTCAAAAACATACATTGCTTTCATTTGCTCCATATATGTTAGTCATTCTCTACAAACTGATCAGTAATAGGGACAATCGGTGAGTCTGAATGGGATGCCCTTTTGATGGTCATTTTCATTTTTGATGGCCACTTCTGATTGTTAGTTCCCTAAAGCTTTACTTTGCCCGTCAAGCTCGTTTTGATTTATATGGCTCTGAAATGATTTAAAGTTAGATATTCTAATCTGACCAAATTTAACAAACATATGCTAGAATGAAGGATTAAAGCAATTGTAAAGGTTCATTCTCATACTTTGAGCCAAATTAATGCTTCAAGCAAAATTTATTGTGACTGAGAGTATAACATAGAAACATAATAGAATATTTATTCTTGTTACCAAATATTCCAGTAATCCAGCCCTTTGTTGAGCATATCTCTTCAATAAAACATAATATTGGCGTGAAAGTGAACATTTTCAGTGGTTATGAGAACAATATACGCTTTGATGTGGTATCAAAATTTCCAATTTGATTTTGTGATTGACATTGATTGGAATTAAAAACTTTTACGTTACGTATGTGGCAATAACAAAACTAAATTGTTCATTCCATTTGTGGTTCGTGATATATTTAGACGTTGGAGCACAATTATGCCACAATTTTGTGCGGCCGACCGCAACCTGGCCACAGCTTTGATTGTCCAAGATGGCAACTGTAGGCCTGATTTGTCACGGCTGTGACCAGGTTGTAGTCGGCCGCAAAAAATTGTGGCCTAATTGTGCTCCAACGCTCCAAGTTCATTGATCTACATGTCAACCTGTATCATGTTTTCTGACACGTAACTACACCCTCCGTTCCCTTGTATCTGTAATCCAGTGCTAGGAATGCCGTCATCAAATCAACCTGTATACATGGTATACAGGGGTTATGATTATCGTTGGGCCAGAAAGATGTCAACTCCAGTCTTGCATTATACCACTTATGTGGAAATAACAAGAAATTAACTCACCTTGTCCGTCCCGTCTTCATTCTTGATATATTCAAGTTGATTGGATTCCATTCCAACCTTTACACTGATTTCTGACGTCCAACAACAACAATAAGGCCCCTTTGTCTGCAATCCGGTGACTAGCACTGTTTCCCCCAAATCGACCTGGATCCATGGGTTGCTATCATCAGGATGGCTGCGCCAGTAAGGTGTCGGCCCCGGGCCCAGTCTTGCTTTATATGGCTCATACCCAGTGCCCCAGAATGAGGATGCTGTGATACGATCATCTGGTATCGATCCATCACTCATACCCAGAGGACAAGGATAGCTGCATTCTGCAGGAAAGAACATTGACAAGCATTGATAACAAAATCGACTTTAGCTGTTGATCACATTTTAGCGATAACGATAACAATGCATCGCTCAGACGAGGTAAAATACATCACTCTTGTTGTGGGATCAAATGTAGCGGTTTTACTTTTATTTGATAGTAACGATAGCAGATTTTTGATTGCTTTACTTATTTTATTTATCGTTATAGATTAAGCGGATATCATTTACTAGCATGTACATTTGGACGTGTGAACCAAAACCAGACTTCCATAGACCGTAATAAAATAAAATGTGAGAATAATGTTGTAATGTAGAGTTGATGACCTTTGCTTTACTCTTCTAACATGACAAACTTGACCATAAATTACTGGAGTTTACCTGGGCTACGTCTTCAGGATCCATGTCTATGAAACCTATCTAACTCTAACTCTGGCAAACAAAAGACCGGGTACCCTAATATTAATTTGGCATTTGACCAATATGCCACTAACGTTATCCTGGTTTCATGAATATGGGCCTGGTTGATTGATAAGAGATGAGTATCTGACTAAAAGGCCTGGTGCAGACTCCTCTATCGTAAAGAATATTTTGCTTGGAATATTCTATGCTGACGTCAAAAGAACGTAGGTCACCTACGTCATTTTGTCGTCAACATAAAATATTCTAAGCAAAATATTCTATAGGATAGTGGAATCTGCACCGGGCCTACTATGGGCCTGGTTGGATTGACTGACTGTAATTGACATCAGCAGGTAATCGCTTCAGGGAATTATATACCCACTTGTAATCGTGATCCTGAATGTGGCAGTAGCTCTGTTTCCAGCTGAATCAGTAGCAGTGTATGTAACGGTCGTGATTCCAATTTGAAACGCATCACCAGATCTGTGACTTGGTACAAGGGTCACTAAACCGGAGTTATCACTAGCAGTAGGTTCTGTCCAGCTTATCATTCTAGTGGTCATTGTAATAGAAGTTGTTGTTTCAGTCACATCACCGGGCATCCCAGAAATTGACGGATCATCATTATCTGTTGATTTATTTTGGTTGTAAAAATGACAGTTGTATGGATTTCAATTAATATATGTATGTATTTAGCTAACAAAATACCTGTATACCATGTAATGGTAATTTAGTCTAAATATTTGTCGATCATTAGAGGAATTCTGGAAAAAAGTTGAATTTGTAGCGGCACCAAGGTTACTTGTACGGAATCAATAATCAGTTTGGAACGGTCAATATAATCATTCCTTTTTGATAAATGATTATTTTCTACTCCCCTTTTTTCTTCTCTCCTTTTCCTCTTTCCCATCTGACCATTTTCCTTTTATTTTTCATTCATTTCCTTCCTAGGGAAGATAGCGGCCATTGCATTACCCACCTGCAAAGTCTTTACAGAAAGATGTATGTTATCGACAATGAATCTAATTAGCTATCAACTTTGCTGTAAAATATAGGATGTATAAACATGCGAGTTAACAAACCTTCAATGGAAATAATGAACGAAGCCGTGACTCGGTTGCCCGCTGCATCTGTTGCTGTGATTGTAACCGTTGTATTACCTACACGGAACGCGCCACCAGATTCATGACTGGACGTAAGGTTTACTACACCAGAATTGTCAGTTGCTGTAGGGGATATCCAGGTCACAACAGCAGTCGTAGAATCATTGTCCATATCTTGTGTAAAATCAGTGGGCATGCCGGATATAGACGGGTCTTCGTTATCTGTATGAACAAGCATGATCAAATAAAGAGAAGTATGATCTTTATTATATAGAATAGAAACTGAGGACTTTGTGTGGAAGAACCTGTTTGATTCCCCAAACTATAATGCTCACTACCAACCGAATTCACCCTCATGTTGGTTCTATTGTATGGAAGATTTTATTTGCTGTCATGCAATCAAATTCATACTCGTGTTGGTGCTATTTACATAAATCAACTTTTTTTGCCAATTGAAAGGATATGTCAAAATTGAATCATTTCACACAAAACTGTGAAATGTGAAAAAATTAGGGGGTTGGGGTATTAAGAAACTTCATTAAAACAAAAAACCCGTTTACACACTTAATACCACAACACTATCAGTCATTTTGGTTATTTAAATCATTTTTTTTTTCTGACAATATACAAATCAATAATATATAATGAACCCATCAAACCAGAGGTGTACCTATCACACTATTTCTTAAACAAATAGCCCCTGTTAGCAACGAATCTGTAATGATGACGGTAAACGAAGTTTGTCACAGAAAGCTATACATCTGCATTTGACGGAGAATACATCCTAATCCATCAACTTTGCAGTAAAAAAAAACCCGTTTGCATATATATTCGCGTAAATTGGACGTATATTGAACACAATAAAGTGAACAAACCTTCAGTGGTGAATTTAATGTAAAATGTCTTACCTAAACACGTTGATTTTGTAAGAGTTTTGTCTTATAACGGTAATAAAATGATATGAATCACTGATATCTATCCGTTATAGGCCTAGTAAATTTCCGTCAACTTACAAAATCAATGAAAACTAGATATCACTGGTCTTATATTACAATCACCCTTTATCCAATAAAACAATGCGTCAATTTGGCGCCAATTACTTGTCACTGGTATCTATATCTCCATATGCATACGCAACATATAGGCGTAAGTTGCACGTAAATTGAGCAAAATGGAAGGGAACACACCTTCAATGGAAATGATGAACGAAGCCGTAACTTGGTTGCCCGCTGCATCTGTTGCTGTGATTGTTACCGTTGTATTACCTACAGGGAACGCGCCACCAGATTCATGACTGGACGTAATGTTTACAAAACCAGAATTGTCAGTTGCTGTAGGGGATGTCCAGGTCACTACTGCAGTTGCAGAACCAGTGTCTGTATCTTGTGTAAAATCAATGGGCATGCCGGATATAGACGGGTCTTCATTATCTGTAAGAACAAGCACAATCCGACATCAGGTCGCGAAATTTCCCTTTCCCCTATACGATATCATTCAGTGACATTTTTAATCGGCCTTGCCTTTGATGTTTAACACGAATGTTTCAAAAGCCCTATAAAATCGAAAGTATAGATTTGGAAAACAAAATATGTTGCATATTTATGTATAAATATTGTGTAAATATAATGTAACTAAATTTTTCGAAATATGTGTGACATTTCATGCAATTTTATTGGCAAGTTATTTCACGCGATGAACCTTCAAACTAGGCTGGTGATTTTCTCTAAAAATATTCATTCAGTGTGAAATATATATTTATGCCGATACGTTTATAGCAAAATTTAGACTTTGAATTTAGACTTGAGAAAATCTTGCGTTAAAATGTGCTAAAACAAAATTCATGTAAGGGTTGGTTTTGTTTACCTTTCTGGCACATGATAAAAAACACGATATTTCTAAAATTCTATCATTGCGCATGCGTAACCAATTAATTCAAATATAAAAGTATATATCTTTAAATACCCATCGAGTACACAATCAGCTAGCTAGTCTAGTGGTTAGCGTCCCGGACTGTTAAATCTCAGAACCGTGGGTTCGAACCCCGTCGGAGTTGTTTTGATATTTTTTTATCTTTTTTTGCGTAGCGTGTTGGTTTTTCTTCAATTATTAACTATCATGAATGAAATTCTCGAATTGTTGGCATAATTTATATAAAAGAACCAAAAAGGTTACTTTTCAGTCTATAAAATAAATGTTTCATTCATTACATTTCGCATGAAATGCAAAATATTTCAACGCAGCGAAGCCAATCAAAACAAACTCTGACATGAGATCCGTGAACGTTTTTTGACGTCAGAGGATGACCCGTCGTGACAAAAGGTAGTAGTTATCGAAATTTTGATGCCCAGTTATCGCAATACAAATTGCAGGCAAGTACGAAGAGTCGATATTAGGTACTTTTCGTACAACACATCAACGTATATTTTTCCTATCTTTATTTCTTCACTTTACAGGCCTTACAGGCAAAACATATATTTCAAATTTCATAAATCAGAGTTTTTATATTTTTACTAGCAGAATCGATCCAACTGACGACGTTTTATATTCTAAAACAAGTTTGATGTAGGGGTTCAAATTTGATTGCTTAAAACCTCTCCAAATTCGTTGATTTTTATAGAAAATGCCATATAATGCTTCTTTTTTTATCAACAACAAACATATTTACATGCGTTGTATTGGAAAAACTCCAAATGTTCATACCCCCGTTCTCAATTTGCATTTGTTTTCACCATTCCCAGATAATAAGGGTTCAAAGTCAGTCTTTTCAGCAGGTCACGTTTAAAAAAACAAAATCTCGCGATCATTTTTTCTTCTCGTTTGGCGAGACTTGAATTTTAGAATTCGCTATGATCAGTCTGAGCATGATCAAATGAAGAAAAGTGTGTCCTTTTAGTTAGAAATATAATTTAGGGTAAGATTTATGTTGCTCATTACCAATTAAATTTATCTCTCTTGTGTTGAGATTGTCTGGAAGATTTTGTTTGCTTCAACGCTAATGCAATTATATTCCTACTCGTGTTGGTGCTATTCAGTTATATAAGGGGCCACTTCAACACTAAACCAGAGGATGCCTACAGGTCCTTGGCGGTTGGCTATTGTATATTCCGGTTGAATCGGTTGAACCGGCTAGAACCGCTCAGAACCGGCAGGTAACCACCGGTTGAGTTTTGAAGCGGCCCTAAACAAATCAAACTATTCTTATAAAACACTGAAAAGTGAAAAATATGTCGGAGTGGATAAGAGAACTTTGTTAAAATAAAACAAACAAATATCTGCTTTAGTTTATATTTTACAGAATATTAATATTAAATCTTGGCTTTTACAGGTTTTTAATTAAATCTACAATTATGCATTAAACATTGATAAAAGGTAACCATTGTTATACCACAAAATCCTATATTCATCTTCATTGTTGTAATCTGCAGGTAAATTATATCAATAATGCCTGAATGAGCATTCTTTTAAAGGTTACAGGAAAAGAAAATATAAGTAGCTTCATATACATTAGTTATAACAAAACTAAGTGGAAAACACAAATGTAAAATTTTATCAAAGCACAAATAGTCAACGATACTCAAAACAACTTTCAAATATAGCGCCTTTTTTATGACCTCGAAAAACGATCTATCTGAACTGCCCTATAATGATGCTTACATACTTTGATATCTTTGTCTCGACGTCGCGTCATGCTTTGTATCATCTGGTGTTTTGATATTGTACATTGGACAGAAAGTACAAAGCGACAACTAGTATGAAACCAAGGTCGGATGAGATTTTCGAGATCCAAGGATATTAAACAATATATATAATAGTTTACTGGGTGTATATTCCAGGGTCTTATGAAACTCTTCGTACACTAAAGCTAGGATTCCTTTTATCCGTTTGCGATGCGGATGCGGTGCGTTTTGCACTATAAGGGTACGGGTAGTGGTATAATTTATAGCACACGATTGAATGGAGATGAATGGTATAAGGTTGAAGCTGAGATTCAATTTTGACCTTCCGTTTTCAATGCGATTCCCCATGCGGTGTGTTTTGAATCGATATAATGGTTTTGAGCGAGAGTGATTCCTTTTATCCGGTCCGTTTGCGGTGCGTTTCATGAATCGGTCCCTGGAGCGATTTATACGTTTTGCATGCGTTTTGGTCATGCGGAAACTTTTCAACTAGAGAAGATGATGAAATATAACTGCATTGAAAACGGACGGACAAAATTGAATCTCAACTTATCAACCTGATACCATTCACGTGGACAAGGGTTGGCCGGTGATCCAGCACATATTTAAAGCCACTATTTGACAGGGTGTTTTTTTTTCAATTAAGGAAAGCAAAAAGATATGTTTAAAAAATCCAAAATATGCGCTGGGAAATGATGACCAAAATCTCTAAATTTTTGTATATTCCCTCCTTTTAGTATGTAGGTGTTTAGTTTTTATTTTACATTCTGTTGGGCAGAAAGTCCCAAAGATTCAGATTTTTAAGAACTTTGAGAAGCATATTCTATCAGAAATATTCCTCTTGGGTTAATATAAGACTACAATATTTAAATATATCATATTTGAAAACAATTGGTCTTCATTTACCAGTGCATATTTGACAAAATATTGGGTTTATAAAGATATGTTTAAAACAATCCAAAAATGCGCATATTTGACAAAATATAGGGTTTATAAAGATATGTTTAAAACAATCCAAAAATGCGCTAAAACTTTGCATATACCCTATAGGTCCCACCAAAATCCCAACCATCTTTATAGTATGTAGGTGTTCTATTTTTTTATTTTACATTCTAAATTTTACATTTAAATTTTGTCACATAAAGTGGACCATTATGACAACAACTTCAAGCAAAGTAAATGTTCATAAATTGTTTCAAACAAAGTCAATAAAATGGATAATCTATGAATGAATCTCTTTGAATGCAAGAAAGAAGTTGTAACTCTTTAACACTTAAGTGACCAGGGGGGGAGGGGTTCCTAGGGGCCCTACCACAGGTTTTCGCGCGTAGTGCGAAAACACGAAAAATATCCACTCCATACATAATTGTCAAACTCAACGCAGCGGGTCCCTCAATGGCAAAAAATTCAAATCGATCCAGTCGTTTTCGTGCTAATTAGCATAAAGTGATGAGGGCGCTGTTCAAATTTGTTTTGCCCAAAAAATCGAAACCAGATAACTTTTTTCTAATTATATTTTAGCAATTATTGTACTTGCAATGTGCAAGTTTGAGCAAAATTTCATGCGAAAATTCCTTCTGGAACATGTTTTTTTGGTGGGAAAATGTTTGACGAGACAAAAAAAAATGTTTTTTCAGCCGCCATTTTGAAACGGTTCATCCAATTTTCATTTTCCCTGTATTTTGGTTCTTTTTACATGCTTTTAATATCGTTGACCAGACTTTCAACGTAAAAATCATACCGGAAGGGCGTTTTTTAAGGGGGTACCTAGGACCCCCTAACCTTGGGCACCAAGCCCAATAGCTAAGTTCAGATAATGGACTGGGGTTTTATTTTCAATTGTATACGAATACTCCCACCCTCTCTCTGCACCCCTCCCCATCACAGGACCCTTGATCTAAATGTAGGGGTGTGTGTAAATTATAATTTGTACATTTACATATTTCACATGGAACCAGGGACTCTTTGATAGGAGGAAACCATTAAATTTATTTTGTTGCTAGATAAAGGTGCAGAATTCTGCACCTTTCTAGGACTTTTTTAGAGGGTTTTTTTTCACTAAGGATGCCAAAATCGGAAGATTGGAATTCCGTCATCACATCTACAATTTGCTTTTTTCAATGCATTTCAGCCTATGACTAAGCAACTGACAAATTTTGGCGAAACACTTTTTTTCTCAAATTTGTTCTGATTTCAATATCCCTGTCAGCCATGTCTTATTTTCAACTAGCAAATCCGGCTTGAAAGCATATCTAATATGTCTATTTTATAAATGCAATTTTGTAAATCTTTACAACTCGCAGGACAATAATATATGTTTGTTGGTTTTCTATTTGTAGGTCTATTGATTTTTAAAGGTTTAAAATAGTTACTTCAGAAAAACAACAACTTTTGGTCAACCTGATACCAATAATAATAATAATAATGATAATAATAATAATAAAACCATATTTGTTAGCACAAATAACATGAAAACATCTCGATGCACTATGAAAACATTCAATCATGTGCTATACGGACCACTACCCTTACAGTGCAAAACGCACCGCAATCGCACCGCAAACGGATAAAAGGAATCTTAGCTTAACACGCGTAAGCTCACTCAACCAGTTCAAAGGGATTGTTTTTGAGGTCGTCAAATACAGGTTTGCGAGGCGGTATATTTGAAAGCATTTATGAGCATCATTCACTATTTGTGCATAATTGGAATTTTATGTTGTTGTTTTTACTCGGTTTTGTTATAACAAATTTATAAAAACTACTTGATATTTTCTTTTCATGTAACCTTTAAAGTCTTTACCCCCTTTCTTTGCAGAATTCGTAACACTGGTTTAGTGGTCTATGTCTCTCACCCCCAATGTCAAACAACAACAAACAGCAAGTGATTTTAGAAACAAAAACTTCATACGCAATACGCAACATTTAGGCGTAAATTAATCAAACTGCAAGTGAACAAACCTTCAATTGAAATGACAAACGAAGCCGTGACTTGGTTGCCCGCTGCATCCGTTGCATTGTATGTGACCGTTGTATTACCTCCAGGGAACGCACCACCAGATTCATGACTTGATGTCAGGGTCACTACACCGGAATTGTCACTTGCTGTAGGGGATGTCCAGTTCACTACTGCAGTCGCAGAACCACTGTCCATATATCTTCTAACATCAGTGGGCGTATTTGATATAGATGGGTCTTCCTTGTCTGTTTGTATATACAAGAATGATCAGATAGAGAACAAGTGGATACTTTTACAGAAATTTAAAACATATTTTGCACGGACTTAAATAACAAATTTAGAAATCTTTTGTTTCAACCTTCTTATGACTTTGCAAATACCAATATTACATGTATGTGAACCAGTCAAAAAACATAATACCTATTACTATATTTTTCCATGGAAGTACAAATTGTTAACAACGAACGTACCTTCAATAGTGATTGTAAACGAAGTCGCAATTTTGTTGCCTGATGCATCTGTTGCTGTAAATGTAACCATTGTATCACCTATATTGAACATGTCACCAGATTCATGACTCGATGTCAGGGTCACTGCAACAGAATTGTCACTTGTTGCAGGGGATTTCCAGGTTACCACTGCAGTCGCAGAACCATTGTCCGTATCTTGTGTGACATTAACGGGCATATTAGATATAGACGGGACTTCATTGTCTGTTCAAAAATAACAAAAATGACAAGACAACATGTGTCCTTTAAAAGAGAGTGTATCATATGAAAACATATATATTTGAGCATTTCCATCAGTTTTTAATTCTAACTGAAATGGTGGCTTGTCCCTTCAATATTGAAAATATTTCAAAATCAATTTAACTTTATTCATGCTTACTTCCATAACATGTTAAGTAAGTTGAGAAGCAATGTTGATGGCAAATGATGTTTGTCACAAGAAGCTATATATCTTCAAGTGATGGAGAATAAATCATAATCCATCAGCTTTGCAGTAAAAAACTTTTGCCAAGTTATGCAACATATACGCGTAATTTGGGCGTAAATTGAACAAAATACAAGTGAATAAACCTTTAATGGTGAATGTAATGTAAAAAGTGTAAACTTAAAATATTATTTTTGTGAGTCTTGTCTACCAACCGTGAGGGCAAACACATGATATGAAACACTAATATATATATATCCGTTATACCATATAAACACTGATATCTATCCGTTAAAACATAGTAAATTTCCATTAACATAGTCTACATGGTAGCTCATGGTCTGATATTACAATCACCCTTTACATGACATCCAATGACATATACACGTAAATTGGGCGTAATTTACTGAACAATCACTGATATATACATCTTCGATGGATCGAGAATGAATCCTAATTCATAAACTTTGAAGCAAACACCTTTTTACGCCATACGCGACATTTAGGCGTTGGACGCAAATTGATCAAAATGCTAGTAAACAAACCTTCAATGGAAACAATAAACGAAGCATTGACTTCGTTGCCAACTTCATCTCTTGCTTCGTATATAACAGTTGTGTCACCTACAGAGAACACACCACCAGATTTATGACTTGATGCCATGGTCACTACACCAGAATTGTCACTTGCTGTAGGGGATTCCCAAGTCACAATTGCAATCGCAGAACCACTGTCTGTATCTTTAGTAATGTCAGTGGGAATACCTGATATAGACGGGTCTTCATTATCTGTATAAACAAGAGTGGTGAAATATATCTGTATATTTTGAAGACAATTAAAAGAAAATATAGAGCATATCTTTGAACCCGTGTATCTAAGTTATACAATTTACTCTCTAACAACACTTGATGAACCATAGCTTGA
>JXSR01S008247.1:36360-52543 GCA_000969725.1 Ophiothrix spiculata
TGCGGCAACCGGAAGCGACAAATTTATGCCCATATTTGGCGTAGTGCAGCGACAAAGCTGCAAAGCGACATTAGTATGAAATCAGCATAAAGTTATGTCTCAATTTGTCGCTGCGACTCTCTCTCTCTCTCTCGGTGTACTGGCCAACACTCCAGGCGGAGTCATACGGTCATGGTTTGGTGCGCATGCAGTTGTTACATTAGTCTTGTTTCTCTTCTGTTGCTTTTAGATGATTTGTTACGGCTTGCTTAATTAAATTGTGGTATTGATTGTATGTTGGTGTTTGGCTCTGGCAAAGAATTCCAGTCTCTAACAGTTTGTGTGAAGTAGGAATACAAGTTTAGACAGTTTTTATTTGCTGCGATTTGCTTTTATATGCGTTGGTGTTGATGTGCCGCGAGTGACGTTGGACAGGTTGGAGGAGTGTTCCGACTGGCAGGGATAAGTGACCTGAGCGTCCTTGTTGAAGAATTAAGAGTCTACGAGTCTTCCGTCTATTTGCGAGGGAATTCCAATCAAGTGTTCTTATCATGTTGGAGACGCATCCTTTTGAGCGAGATGAGAAATCGCCGCATACAAATCGGGCTGCTCTTTTCTGTATTTTTTCCAGCTGATTTGTAAGTTCTTTAGTGTGCGGATCCCAAACCGCAGATGAATGTTCCACTAGCGGACAGACAAGAGCTTAATATGCTGCTTCTTTAGTTTTTTGAGGGGGGTCTGGTCAAGTCGGCCCAAAACCAAGTCGGCCCAATGCCATCTCGGCCCAAAACCAACTCGTCCCAAGTTATATACCAACTCGGCCCAAGTCATTGACCAACTCGGCCCAACAAAGTTAACTGATTGAATAGCACAATCAACAAACTTTAATATTTAAGTGTTGCATTTTTCAAAAATGGAAAAGACCATTTGTACAATTTATTACAAGTTGAATAAATTATTAGTCACCTGAGTTTGGTAAAATATATTTTGTCATTTAAGAAAATGGGGGGAAATGCATGTGATAAAATTCTACATTATAAAAAATATCTAAAAATAATTTTTATTATAGCAGGGTTCGTACGGTCCTTGAGAGTCCTTGAAAATCCTTGAATTTGAAAACACCTTTTCAAGGCCTTGAAAGTCCTGGAAATTTGCACAGAGTCCTTGAAAGTCCTTGAAAATTGATAATTTATGGCTAACTGATCCCAAATTCAGCGAGTGGATTGATGTCGGCAGGAACAAGAGTTCAGCATACTGCAAATTATGCTGTGGTAAGTCCTTGAAAATCATGCTTTTGGACCTTGAAAGTCATTGAAAAGTCCTTGAATTTTAAGGCTCCAAGGTGTACGAACCCTGTTATAGACCCACTTAATTTTGATTTGAACCAATAAAAGAAGAAAAAGAACATTAGTAATCAATGATTTAACTGGCTTAAAAACAGGACAAAGGTGGTAATAATTGATTGAAAACAAATTGATCATTTATGTGATGCGTTTTAGCTTACTACGTATAACAGGGGCTTATAATTACCCCAATGACTTATCTCAGCCTGATTGGATTATCTCCATTATCTTAATTGTACAATGGACCAACATTTAAATGTACATCAATTGGACCTAATTTGTAAACAATTTTTTCAAACACCAACAGTTGTATAGTATTGGATAAAAAGAAGGAAAAGAAGAGCAAAAAAATGAAAGAAAGTAAAAGAAAGACATGAAATACGGAAAGTGCCCCCTGGGCCGACTTGGTCTTGGGCCGAGTTGGGTATGGTAGAAAATGGGCCGAGTTTGTAGTTGGGCCGACTTAGTTTTGGGCCGACTTGGTATGGGACGAGTTGGTAGTTGGGCCGACTTGACTCGACTTCTTTTGAGGACATGAGTATAAATTGCGCATATCATAACGAAGCTGAGAGTGCGATTTGCTTTGGATGTGATCTGTTGTATATGATTGTTCCAGGCAAGATTTAGAGAATAAAAGATACAAATAATGTACGCCCATCCATTATGAGACGATAGATGACAGGCAAAACAATAAATCGCCATCTTTTATTCTCATTCTTAGTCACAAATTTAAGTCATTTATAAACCAAAAACGATGAAAATTATTGCCAAAAACTATAAACATTATCATTTTAAAAACGTACACCCCTATTCAATCATGAAATATTCCAAACCCAGTAAAGCTGTTCGCGCCGGAGGTGTGCGTATACCTGCATCGCGCCGTGATTTTGAACGCGCGGCTCCACTGCGTTTCACGCTGAACGCACTGTCATCTATCGTCTCATAATGGATGGCCAAATTCCGTATTAGGAAGTAAAATCGCACTCAGTGACAAAAAAAAATGTTTGATATATAGACACCTAGGTAATGGTGGCCATCCATCTCACTCAAAGTTGAAGATCCAAGTTTATATTCAAATAGTTTTGGAGATCTAGCATGTGTTAGCCTCATAACAAAACATTTGGATGCATTAAATGAAAGTTGCCAGTTGGATTCCCATTTACGCAGAGTGTCTTAATCATTTTGAAGCTCCCTGGAGTCAAATTCATTTTTAATTTCACGGTAAATGACGCAGTCGTCTGCAAAGAGACGGACTGTTGAACTCAGATTATTAGGAAGATCGTTTATGAAACAGAGGAAAAGCAACGGTCCAAGCACCGTGCCCTGGGGGACGCCAGAGACAACATTTGTCCAGTGCGAGTGTTCACCACCGACGACGACCCTCTGGACACGATGCTTGAGAAAGTTGGAGATCCATCTGTGGGTGTTATTTCTGATACCATAATTATTAAGTTTAAGCAAAAGACGATTGTGGGGAACGCTATTGAAAGCTTTAGAAAAATCCCATAATTACCATGTCTATTTGGGACCTATTATCAAGGGAGCTGGCCAGATCATGAGTAGTGAGAATGAGTTGACTTTCCCATGAGTGTTTACTTCTGAAACCGTGTTGGTTTTCGGTTAGGACAGAGAGTTTATCGAAATGAGCCATGACATTAGAATGAATTATGTGTTCTAAAAGTTTTGAACAGATGAAAGTTAACGAAACTGGACGATAATTTGAGGCGTTTGTGCGCTCACCCTTTTTGAATAGAGGTGTGATGTTAGCACATAGCCAAGGAGAGGGAATTTCGCCCAAAGATTACTGGAAAATAACACTCAATGCTGGGGCAATTTGTTTAGCAGCTATTTTTAGAATCCTGGCTGGCACATTATCAGGCCCGGAAGCCTTGTTTGGATTAATATCATGGAGCAATTTAGAAACTCCGTCAACGGAAATTTTGATTTCAGGCATGGTAGGAATATTTAAATCTTGAACAGATGGTAATTCAGGATTTTCCTGTGTAAAAACAGATTTAAATTGATCATTTAAAATTTCAGCCTTAACCTTATTTTCAGATTCAAGTTTCCAATCCCTTTTCAGGGTTGGGATACCAATAGTATCTACCCTAAGACTCTTAATATAAGACCAAAATTTTTTTGGCAAGTCAGAGCAAACACTGTTAACATAATTTCTGTAAGCATTTCTGGTGATCTTATGAGTAAACTTACGAATATTACTAAATTTCTCATAGTTATCATTACTTCTATTTTTCTTATAAGTATTAAATGCTCTCTGCTTTCTTTTATGAAAGCGCTTCACCTTGGTATTTATCCAAGGCGTTTGATTCCTTTTAGTCACAATTTTAGATGGAATATGAGCATCCATTGTCGAGTGAATCTTATTTTCAAATTCCTCGTAAAGGTCATTGACCGAACTGTTTGAAACATCCCTATTAGCAAAATCCTGACTCCAAATGCCAATATCATCCAAAAGTTTTTCAGTATTGGCTTTATGGTATAAAAAAAAAATTTCGGGGTTGTTGTTTTATAACCCTCAGTTTTGTGCTAACAATGATAAGTGGGATTCCGTCATGGTCAGAGAGGCCGGGCGTAGTCGTCGATCTCTCGACTAATGTGGGATTTGAAGTAAAAAATAAATCAAGAGTGTTTTCAGCTCTTGTAGGATTTTTAACAACCTGATCTAACCCATAATCATTAGCAATCTCAATCATCTGTTTAGAGAGGCTTACATAAGACCCGCCTGGTTTTACAGACTGGGTAGACCAATCCACATCGGGGAAATTAAAATCCCCTCCCAACCAAATTTGGTTGTTCTTATTCATCTTTATTCTGCTTAATGCTTCACACAGTTCATCCATATAAGCAGATGTATTACCAAATTGTTGAGACCTATAATAGAACGCACCAATAGTAACGTCTTTGGACCCTTGGATCTTAATTGTGACCCAGACTGCTTCGCAACGAGTGTCTAAATCGATGCGGTGTGTTCCAATCAAGTCGTTCTTGATGGCGATCAACACTCCGCCCTTGGACTTGGCTATGTCAAGACTGCGATCTTTACGGTAGACTGCATAATCAGGAGGAAAAAGCTCGCTGCTATTGGTGGAGCTCTTTAAATGGGTCTCACTGCCAATTATGACATTGGGGTGGTAATTGTCAATTGTGACAGCCAAGTCAGCAGTTTTAGTGCTGATACCATCAAAATTGATGATCATGACCTTGATGGCTTGTCTTTTCAAGTTAGATTTAAGTCTCTAATTTCAGCTGGTTGAGATTGAGAGTTATGATTATTCCGACGCGTACTACCACTAAAACCACAGGGGCCAGACGAGGCAGCTACTGGAGGGTTCAGAGGAATACTACAAGAGTCGCTAACACTGGATAAGTTGCTCAGAATGGAAAAACTGTTAGAAATCTCAAAAGAAAAATCAGAAAATAGTGAGCTTGCATAATTAGGCAAGCCACATTGACAACAAATCCAAGATGCAATACTGTTGTTCAAAGCGTCATAAATCTCGGTGCACATTCCCATACAGTCGGTGTGGTACCAGAAGTCGCATCTGTCACAACAAGTTGCTCTGTGGTCCCATCTCACCGCTTTCCTACAGATAGCACAAGGAAATTTCGGTTTGTATGGGCCGGGGTTCGGATGTAGGTCACCCAATTGCATAAGAACCAAAAGAGCTACATGTAGGTACCCAAGAGTTGACTTGCGAGAGTGTGTTGACTGACAGAGGAATGATGCAAATCGAAATCCATTTAGCTTTGAACTATACAGGGCTGGTTGTGTGGCTGGAAAGTATTTATATACAAATTCTGGAGCCATTAATATACTAGTTAATCTGCATTTGGTTTGGGAATCATATTCACAATTAGTGTGAGTCCATAAATAATTATTATCATTTTGGGTGTGAGTCCATACATAAGTGTCTCTTTCACTGGCAATTTTAAAGTTAGAATAATTCAAGTTTTTTTGAGGCTGTAGTTTGACACATGCATTTAAGGTATGATTGAGTGCGATCCTAAGCACATCACGTGCTGATAATGGTTTAGACGTGGTAAAATCATACAGGTTATGATC
This sequence comes from Ophiothrix spiculata, assembly GCA_000969725.1. Lineage (NCBI taxonomy): Eukaryota > Metazoa > Echinodermata > Ophiuroidea > Amphilepidida > Ophiotrichidae > Ophiothrix > Ophiothrix spiculata. Next base: position 41,767 of record JXSR01S008247.1, read on the forward strand.
ATACGAGTTGTAAAGAGTTGTGGTCATCATTTCTAACCCATTAGTGTGAGTCCAAGAATAATTAATATGATGGGTGACGTAGGTGCCATTATCACATACATGTGGAATCATAAACACAGCAAGTGCTGAAGAGAATTTGGTAGTGGTAATATTGATTAAGTAGTTCAGGTTATTAAGAACTTTGTCTGGCATTTCAAGCCCATTGGTGTGAGTCTTTGAGTAATTGGCATATTGATTGTAGAGCCAATAATAAATGCCACTTGCACTAGATATGCAACAATCAAGTTCTTGGTTGCGGTTTGAGTTAGCAAGTTTCAACGACTTTGATTTGAAGCAAAGTTTTTGGCATGGCCATGGCAACGGAGAATTTCTATCACAAAATTAGTGATAGACTGCGTGACACTGTTTTGTTTGGAGAAATTTAGAAGTCTTTTACCTAATTGCTAATTAGCCCACTGTATTTCACAGTAGGCCCTAAGCAATAGCTACCTATTGACCTGGAAAAATTACTCACTTGCTTTGTGTACATTGCAGGCCTACATGTTAACCCTTATTCATTTAAAAGAGAATTTACAATGATATCTTTTGATATGTGAGCCCTGCGCCGTCAGGAGCAACGCACATGGTCTTATGCGTGAATTTCATAGACATTTAGTATAAACAAGGACGTACGTGTAAGATCGGGTTATATTATTGAAAGCGCAAGATACAGTGTGCCAGAAAGTACGCTAAAACTTAAAAGCCCGGGATAAATACTTTGAAATTGTGTCCAACACCGCTGATATCACTTATCGCTGATAAATGTTATTTTAAGCTCAAATGAATCATATTTTAAAAATTCATTTTTTGCTTAAATTTTGTTATTTTTTACTGTAAACCATATTATCCCTTCAAAACCTGCAGTTTAAGCTTTGAAATGTTGAATTTTCAAAAATTTAACAATTTTTCTACACAAACATATCAAAATCATCAATATATATATATATGATATTTAAAATTTTGGGTTTAAATGAGACAGTTACATCTTTGATTGTGAAAATGACCATATATTTTCATAACAGTCTCATCCCCAGGGTTGCATACTTTTATTTTGCCTCGAAAGAGTAAACAAGAAGCAAACTGAGGGTGAAATCTTACAAAATGCATTTCATAGGTCAAGGTCAATCAGTTAAAAGTATAGTATATACACTTATTGAAATAGGAACCTACGTCATGTGAGTGCAAGAAAGTCGTATCTGCAATGGCTGCCTTAAGTTATATTTATTTTACACCCAGTCTGATTTTAATTTAATTTTATTATTTACACTAGAATGTGAAAAATCTCCCGATATTTCCCTGCTATATGTCAGTGGCTCTTGAAATGGTTCTTCAGGTGACGACCCAATTCTGGAGATTGTAGAGTGTGTAATGCAAATTAATGACAAATGGCAGCTATTGCAGATACGACTTTCTTGCACTCACATAACGACCTTTAATATGGATGACTTTGATTGTTTCATTATAGGGTTCTACAGATAAAGGCAGCTAGAAACTACTAGCTGCATCAGGAAATGCTAAGTTGGCAGGACCAGGAGTGGAAATAATAGACAACAATAATAGTATTAGCCCTCGTATTCGACACACAACCAAAAAAGCAGAGATCATGAATAGTTGGAAGACAAATGTCCGTGCTCCGCTTCATTACACGACACCCGGTGGATCAACAACCATGAGACCTCGCCCGAAATTGATCGCATTTGTTACTTTCATATTTGCTATATTTTTAGTCATTCTTTTGATACCAAATCCAAATAAAACTGCTTCTGGTAATGGAGTACATGTGTATAGCAAAGACACTAATCTTATAAATCAATACAATGCAACTTATCCTTTGTCACCTGTTGAAAGAACTTCAGATTCCAGAAGGTACAAAATTGGTTTGATAACCGATCTAGATACAAATTCCAAACTTACAGACTCGTCAAATACGTGGGTAGCATACTTCAAGAAAGGCCATCTAACAATTTCATCATCAAATAATGTAGTGTCTGTCGATATTGAGGATGGTGAGGCCCCAATGAAGTCTCAATTGGCGCAAGGGGGACGTGCAATGGAACTATCTGAACTTGTGGCTTTCAATGGGAAATTATATACTGTTGACGACAGAACTGGTGTTGTGTATGAAGTAATTGATGATAAAGATGGTATGAGGGTTCTACCATGGGTTCTGTTGCGTGACGGAGATGGAACAGCCAGCAAAGGTTAGAGATCTTTTTTCAAATGTAATTGATAAATATGCACATAAGAAAAAGTAACTTGACTGGGCCCAAAAGCAGGCCTGCCCAACAGTAAGTAACTACAACCTTCTAGCCAAGATAGAGATTCTGAAAAGGTGATAAACTTGAAATTAAATAATCAAAATTAAGTGAAATTTTCAGCATGTATGCATTTTGTATTCATCTTTTAATTGAAAAGAAATAAATTAAGAGTTATCAAATCTAATCATGTATTGTGTATCGGGGTGGTCTGATCCGGGGGTTATTCTTGAAGAACTGGGGGAAAATTTGTCCTTTTGCTCCTGATTTGTCCTTTTGCTCCCCTAAAAATGCTTGCCTTTAACCCATTGCTTTGCACATCAATCATGCATCAGAACATTTAGAATCAACTAATGGCCTTTTCTTTTATTTCATTTATGATCAAACATTTTACATGTAAGCCATTACCAAACAATTTTTGCATATGTTACTGAATAATGGTATGTTTATATTCAAATAATTTCAAGCACCTGTGAAATTTGATTTTTGAAAACTGTCATAAATTTAAATAATTCTCTTATAAAAAAAGGAATTTTTTATAGAATAATGTCAAATTTTCCATCGGCAATTTTTTCAGTTTATGTAAAACAGAATGTACCAGTCTCATCCATTTAAAATCTATAATTGACTGTTGAAAAGTTTATTGCCACAAACTAAATAATTCTTTCCACATTCACTCTGCACTGCACATTAAATTTCCCATTGATCTTTCCCTTGAAAAACAGAGAAAATGCCTTATGATTTCAAACATCTCAGCTTATACTCTTTGTAGGAATAACCATATGATTTTGAAGTTGTTTTGTTGAAAATTCAATTAAACCATAGATTAAAGAAATCATAGATTAAAGAAAGTCCAGATAGGAAACTTGTCTATTTGCTCCCTAAAAATCCGGCTAAGTTAGGTGATTGCGCCACACGGGCGCCATGTCTGGACCGACGCTGCGCGAGTGTGTAGTGACCCACCTCTGCGTTCAGCCTCGCGCTACTATTACTTGACTACAACGCAATACGCATCTTACATTTTGCCGCCAAAGTGGGCGTAAGCAAGGAACAGCGCTTAACCACCTCGATAGCCGCATTCTCAGTCAAATTACCATTTAGTTGCCAGAGTACGAATAAAACAATAAAGTTCCAGTTGAGTTAACCAACAGGTGCCAACCAACCAATATTTTTAGGCTGAATATTTTATCTCTAATTATATGCATTTTTGTCTGTTTTTCCCCAAATTATATTTTACAGGTCTAAAAGGTGAATGGATGGCAGTCAAAGATCAAGTCATGTATGTAGGTGGCCTAGGTAAAGAATGGACAACTACTACAGGAGTCTTGGTCAATTTATTCCCTCAGTGGGTGAAAAGTATCTTACCAAATGGAGTAGTGCAAGATCTGAATTGGGTTGACAACTACAATGCAATGAGGAATAATGCAGGCTTCCCCTATCCAGGTAAGAAAAGAGAGAAAGTCATAAAATCTTGTGGAGCTTTTTAGCTGATGTCAATCTTGGAAATGAGCTCCCAGTATAGCTATGTCATGCATGTAGCTGCAAAGAATCATAGCACCAAGAACTATTTCTTGGGATTTTCAACTCTTAAATTATGTTATCAAGTAGTATTCTGCACCGTACGCAACCTGCTGCAATTGTGGATAAGGTTCAGTGGCATGCGCAGGAATTTTTGACAGGGGGCCTAGATACGAAGTTCCCCCAACTAAATCGCTGGCAACAGGCTCGGCTTGAGGCCCAAAACGTTAACTAAAATTTTTTTGCGTAGCTTTAGAAAACTGACAAGCAAAAAAAGGTATCACAATCGCACACACGACTCATATCGATATGATTTTCAAATTCTCAACAAACATTAGATACAAAGTAATGTTTTTTTTAAAAATATTTCCACCAATTTTTTTTCTGATCCACAGCATGTTTACTGAAAAAAAAAAACACTTACGGCCCCTTTTCTTTTCCCCCAACGGCCTCTTTTCCCTGATTTTTTGCCTATTTACCCGACTTTTGTTGTGACTGGGAGGAGGGGCTGAAGCCCCCAGCCCCCTCCTTTTCGCACGCCACTGACGAGGTTACATGGAGCTCATTTCCAAGATGGACATTATAAACCTGATTTCATATACTTACAGCACAATGCATTGCGTTTCCAATATAACATTAACGGCAAACAGCACTGCAAATGAATTCACACTCAAAACGCAAACGAAATATGGCAGCCTATAACATGAAAACGCAGTGAACAGTTTGCTTACGCAAATGGTGTTGCGTTTTGAGATTAATATCGATATACCGGAACTGCTCAAAACTGCCAAACACGCATGCTAGGTGTGTTTTTGTCGAATCTGAATTCAGCTTAAGAAAGTGATTTTAATATTTTACCCATCCATTGATACCTCAGTTAATTAGTGAGGTAAGGTAGATGTGTAATAGTGCAGGATCTCTGATCCAGGTAAAGGAACAAGGAATATCAATTTGTGACTGCCTATCACAAATGAGCCCCAATTTGGCCTCCGGTCATTTTCACTTTTTAATATATTCACATAGACCATATTTTAAAGATTATTCATCACCGAAGTTATGGCCCTTTGGCTTTCAAAGGATTACTATATACCTGCCTTATTTTATCAAAAAGTGGTATTTATCAGTCAACTAAGTTGCAAATTGTTGAAGGTGGAAAGCATTTTGTTAAAAAACTCAATAATTATAATCCTTCAACCCTCAATACATGTAGAAGACTTTATGCTTGCTGTTTGATTTAAATTGTATACAGGATATATCAAGGAAATATTTTGTGAAAGAATTAATTTATATATACATGTATTTTTTGAATTTAAATCAGTCTTGATATACCCATAATAAGACTTCTTCTTCTGCTGTCCGACAGGGTTTTGAAGTATGACCTAACTTTGCATATATCAACTACAGCGCAAAAGGAAGTTTGCCCTCTTTGTGTCTCATTAATGGTGGGCAGTTCACAGAAATTATTTAAGGAGAATCAATACGCAGGACCCTTTAGTTGTACCTCATGGAGCAGAGTTATTGTACCTCTTGCTTTAATCAAAAATTGGCTCTATAGTTAGACAGATCGCTTTCAATCTTCATTTAGCACATAGACAGCCTGTCAATTTTGTTTCAAGTGCAAATCCGTGTGTGCATTTCCAGCAGTGTCTATGAAAGCTTGCTCTGATCTAGGTATGCCAATTTTCCCACAATTCTATTTTGAAGAGTCTCAAAGGATGGCATGTGCAGTCTCAAAATGCCAGAGGCTTGCCCTCCATGAGTGACAAACCATGATGGATGCCACATATAGGATTTACAATACTGATTCCGCTTTATAAATTCCTTGGATTTTTGTCTTTCAGGTTACATGATCCACGAATCAGGAGTATGGAGTGATACACATCAAAGTTGGTTCTTCCTTCCACGCAGAGCAAGCAAAGAGATGTACGACGAAGTAGCCGACGAACATCGCGCCACCAATCTCATCATCAAATGTGATCGTTATTTCAAAAATGTCAAAGTCACCACCGTTGGACAAGTTAATCCTATACGAGGTTTTTCATCTTTCAAATTTGTTCCAGGTACAAATGATAATGTTATAGTTGCACTAAAAACTGAGGAAGATAGGGGAAATATAGCGACATATTACACAGTATTTAATCTAGATGGTACTATTCTTGTTCCCGATACTAAGTTTGCTGATATAAAATATGAAGGAATAGAGTTTATTTAATCACTTCAGTTCGGCGGAACTCACAATTCGGATACTTATCTGAATTTGGATACTAGTGTATCAAAATTAGAATATGGAGGGGTATCCTTATTCTGATACCCTGTCGTTGTGCAGGTAACAAATCAATAGCGCAAGCTGGCAAGTACATGTAGAAAATCTTTCTTGCATCTACGATAAATGTATCTGTGAAAATGTCATTTCTATCTGTGCAATTCCAGGGGAACAGTTCACAGAAGGCAAAATAATTTGGCCAAAACTTTGTAAGAATTAGATGACAAATGATGAAAATGTTATTGACTTTTGTACATACCGGTATGGTGCGCGGCGTAGCTGAATATTAATTACAGCTGGTATACCGTTTCAGCTGTTTTTAATTCAAATTCAGATACGGGTATCAGAATTTTGATACGGGGTATCTAAATTCAGATACGTATCCAAATTGTGAGTTCCGCTGAACTGACTTAGGTGCTAGAAATGTAAACATCCAGTTTCCACAACTCCCCTGTGCTGAGTATAGCTCATTGAAATCAAACATCTCAGCTACAAACTGGGCTATTATTCATGTCTATGGCATATTCACAGGTTCAAGCGCAAATCGTTACGTCCACTTTCACGTTAACTGACCACGTACTGTGTGGAATAGACCTTTTCAAAACACAACTTTCCGAGAATTCCCGAAGCAGATTGTACACTTTCCGGCAATTACCGACAGAAAAAGTGACTCACTAACACAATACCCAGAATGTTACGCCCACTTTCACGTTAACTGACTGCGTATGAATCCAAACTTGTAATTAGAGATAGCACTAACGAGTCACTTTTAGTGTGCTTGCCCTGATGTGACTTGAAATCTTAAGCTTAATCAGCCAATTTCAAATGAAAATTTCACTCTTTGTGTCAGTGAGCGTATAGTTCCACCTGCCAAAAGTTATTCAGAGTTAGTGCATCTAATAATGTATGGGTCTGGTTATATTATTTTTCACTTTTATTGCACTGAAAATGCGAGAGATTTCGGAAAAATGTTGTTGACAAAATCAGGCATACTAATGAGCTTGCACGTGATTGGTAGAAAAAATGGCCATGTGATTGATGTTCTGGAGATTTCCAAATGGATTTTGAAAAAGTCTATTACTCTGACAGTTTAATTGAAATGTTGAGGTTCATAGTTCACCACAGACAACGTTCCTATAAGGTTTTTGAGCTTGCACCATTTCGACCAAGTTGAAGAGGTGTTTACATCAAAATCACAAGCTGAGGCTAAAAAATTGGCTGAATAAAGCAAGAAAAAGCATCTTTTTTCACAAATTATCAGAAACCTGTTGCGCCAACTTTCCCGGCTCCCCTTAGCAGGAACGCTGACCACAGGTCTAATGTTATAGGAGTAAACAGGCTAGCAACCAAGTGTTTGTGGGAGCACTTCAGAACTCAGTTGATGGTTGATTGTACAGTGGTTCTTATTGTTTACAACAATCAGGGGTGTGAGAGGCCAGTTGACAAAAACAAGGAAAAGCGTCATAAAGTTGGGGTAAAAGGTCAAAAATGGGCTGCAAATGAATGAAAAAGCTGTATTTTTAGCACATGAACATTTTCAAAAACAAGGAAATCAGCTGAAAAGAGGAACTCTCACACCCCTGAACAATAGAAACTGCTAAATCAAAGCTGTGTTTTAGCATGGTCAACCAGCGGTTGAGTTTTAAAAAGAAGTGTACTATTGGGGTTTTTTTTAAATTTAACTCTTGAATGCATATAGTTCTATAGCATTCATGCAGTAGACTGTGACGCAAGCATATTAATTATCCATATCTACGCTCACAACTTTGAATATGCCTTCAAGAAATACATATACATTCACAAACAATAAGTGTTGTTTTTGGATGTGGGTTTTTTATCAATATTTTTATATTTGTAAGCAAGTAAAAAAAAAGTCAATATTTATTATTCTACAATTGAATATTATTATTTTGTTATTTCAAGATGGCATATGTCTAAAATGGTTGCCATTATTTATTACAATACCTGTATAATACTGATCACCCACCAAAATCCATGGATACAACTTGAATATCAAACAGATCTACAACAACAAAACTAATAGAAAGAAAAGAAACTTGTTTGATACATAAAATTGTTACATTTAAAGATAACTCTTTGAAGGGGAAGATAACAAAATCAGGGTGGTGTCAAAATTAATAAGGGTGTAGGGGAAATTCTCTAATTGTTTGTTTGTTTTCATGGCTTAAGATTATTTTAATTGAAGGTGTAAATATGTCATGCATGTAAGACGTAGCCAATAAAAACACAACATCTCATGTAGTTTAGGCCAAAAAATACAAAGGTTTGTCTCAGAAACTCGCACGCATTGCTATGTGAAAATGAATTTAGCGCGTAGAGTAAAATAAAAAAATTGCATGTATACCGCATAGCTTTTTTGCAAATGGTTTCTGAGACAAACCCTTTTTTTTCAACTTTTGATTATCGGTATCGTTGTCTCACCATAATTAGTCTTGTACCTTTTTCTATGAAAATCCAAGTCAATTATTAAATGTTTCCCACCGTAATAATTCAGACCTGTGGCTAGGGTCGGCAGGTTACGAACTGAATTGCATATAAAACTTAATACACAAAAATTATTACAGTTAGAGGTAGTCTGTCTAGAGGTAAACTGTACTAGTGAACCAAAGTCTCTGTGCTTCCTTGGACTCAAATTTTGCTGCGCAATATTATTTTCGCCTATGGCAAGCACCTTTAATTGGCGCTTGCTTATGTAACTCGCACCTTTGGCGCTCATTTGGTCCGTTGACATTATCGAGGGTCTTTAACAAAGACTAAGTTTGAGGTTATTTGCTGTTCATTTCATTAGACCTTTTAAATGTAATTTAGATTTGACTTGCACTAGTTAATTATAAATTAATGATTTTATCAATTATGCCTGCTACTGCTGTCCAATTTAATTCCTGAAAAAAAATCAACAATTAAGCTGCAGTGACTTTGTATCAACAACAATCATGGCGTTCATTTGTCCCGACTTACTCGTACGTGACTTTTTGTGACCAATCAGTGAATGCTTGTCAGATGGGTAAGGCTACGAACTGATAGAAGTAAACGGTATACGATATTCGCTATACGCTCCCGGGGGAGATACTCATATTTGAAATTGACATGTAAAGTACACTAAGAATTGAGTGCCTCCCCTATTCGCGCACAGCAAAAATCGTATACCGTATACTTCTATGTGACCGCAGCCTAATGGATATACTGTTGATGTATATGCCTGATGCAGGAACGCTTTGTTCAAGAATTAATTTGATAACAATTAACATTGGTATACATGTGTTTATTTATAATTGTATTATTTACTTCATTTAAAAGTGTGTTTATATTTTACTTTTTAGTCATAAAAAAGTCTGCAATCTTGTTCGATTCACAGCACAAAGTATTTTTAACATCATATGTGCAATGATTATACAGTAAAACCTCCTTATAACAAAATATAATATGAGATTTTCTGTTATAAAGAAGTGTTTTATCTCTTTATATCAATATCATTTGTATTACGGTTTACTATACCTCATAAATATTTATTAGGCAACCATGAAATATAATTGGTCAGTTTTACCTGATGCTCGTGACAGCATTTAGCCTACTTCCCTCAAGTGCGCGTCGGGGTGTGCGTAATACTAACGCGGGGAAAAAGTTGAAAAACTACCGCACCCCTACTATCGCACCCCAATAACCATGTCACTCATAAGTTGAATTCATTGTGGTAGGTGATCAAGAACGATGGACGTATTTTGTTGTCGTTGTGTTTACATCTTACTTAGTGAAATATTTATGAGGTATAGTAAAACAAATACAACATGGATTATTTCAGGCAGTATTGAAAATCCCTGATCCCTCGTTGTTGGATGCGTGTAACCACTTCCCTCCGCTTCGCGTCGGGAAGTAGTCACAAGAATCCAACACCTCGGGATCAGTAATTTTCAATACTTCCCTCTATACCATGTTGTATTTGTATAATATTCTTTTTAAGAAGAGAAAAAAATTTGAGAAGAATTATAGGCAATATAAATATTTATTGGACAATTTAAACAAAAATTCATAAAGGGTTTGCATTAACAAACAATGGGACCATGTACTCTGGATTTCTGTTTAAACTGTCCAATAAATTATAATTTTTGCTTAGTTCCCAGCAACTTTCTTGTATTGTAAAAATGTCAACAAACAATAATGGGTCATATACAAAGAATTTAAAAGGGAGAATCAGTACTCATTTAAATCCTGTATGAGAATGGTTTTGATCTTGATGGTTGCGTGTGGAATTGAGTATACATAGAAATTTTTGAGTGGTCATGCAACACTGAAATGAACACGCTCTTTATTTGTGCCTGTTAAGCCCAAGTTGAAAAAAGTTTGTCTCAAAGGCCATGAGTGGCTTGAAAATTATTGCGGAATGCGATTTTTTTATTTTATGTTTTTATAACTCAATTTTGGTTTTTATGTATATCATTATCAATAGTGAATTGGAAGTTCTGTGCTCCATATGTTGACATTTCACAAAGATTAAGCATTCATTTATGGTTACAAATTAAGTAAAGTAGTATTTTATTCCAATCTATATGAATTTGTTTTTGGTGAGGAAAAGTATGATTTTCCAAGGCAAATTGTATAAAAACTATACAATTTAAAAACAAATCTTAAAATAAAAATTTTGACCTCATAATTTTTTTCCAGATCACCTGATTTTACAAATAGG
>JXSR01S008247.1:55911-66195 GCA_000969725.1 Ophiothrix spiculata
ACTCCGATTACAAAGGTGGAAGGCGGAGGCATCGTGATCGACACTCTGTGTCGAGAACCGCGCGGCCCGAGAACCGCGTATTCTAGTTTTTTTCTGGATTGACGTGGTCTGTAAGAATGACTTTATGCTTCCAAGTATACTTTTGAAACAGGTGTGTTATCACCGCAAACAACAACTGCATATTCACATTGAAACAAAGGCATTTACAGCAGCTGATTGTATTGAAAGTCTAGCCCTTTTCATCTTGCTTTGTATCGTGTTCACACCATAATGTTATATTTTGATATTGACCCATTGGTAGCCTTGACCGTGGGTCCCCTGTACGAATACACTCCTTCATGGGGTATGCATGTTATGCAAGTACTTGTATCATTGATTGATTGATTGATTGAAAATACTGATGTTTGCATGCATCAGTGTATTAAGTATAAATTCAGCTGTGAATATGATTAACCCTTTGACCCCAATGAGCCGGTATACTGGCTTGCGTGTACATGTACCATATACCTGATGAGTTGGTTTACTGACTTTTAGGTAGCATGTCTGAAACTTGAAGTTTCTGTGTCTGTCAACAGGCATGGGTAATTACAATTTTCAATTTTCTTATTATATCAAAAGACATCAATATAAAGCTTTGAACCCATGGTTGATGGGTCGTTTTGCTCTTATTTACTCAACAGAGGTGAAAAATTCCTCATATTTTCATAAATTTGATTACAATTTTCAACAAAGTGGCATCACCCATAGACTACAACATAAATGTCTGTTGGTCAACATAAATAGTATTCTTTTGTGAATACTCGTTATTGAAACAATCCAGATTACTGTAAAATGAAAAAGTAAAGCAAAGGAAATCAGAATCAAAGTAAGTTTAGGGGTTATATATATATTTTTTTTAACTTTCGGGTTAGCCCAGATCAGCGGTACAGATACACGTGGAATGGCCAGGGTTCAAAGGGTTAAGAAAGAAGCTGTGGTTAGCCATTTTACCCTAGGTGAAATTGACATGTCCGTCATGATACATTAACCCTAACCGCGTAAAACCATACAAAACCATTCAAAGCCTAAGTCCAAATACGTCACCCATCAATCATTACGCAATCACCCAAGTCTATATCTAAACACGGAATGGCTAGCCTGCCTGAGTTCCCCCCGTAGCACGAAGCCCACACTCTCGCCTCTGAAACCAGAGGTCGCGGGTTCGCGCCCCGGGCCCGGCGGCGCGCTGCGCGCGATTTTTTTCTTCCTCCCCCACCCTATGACGTGTTTGCACTTAGTTTATTTTACCCCTTCCCCGTGAAAAAGCTAAAAACGGTTGGAACTGTTAGGGTTAATGTACAGTACTAGTTGGTGAGTCACTGGTGACTGGTGGGAATGGGGTAATTTGCCATAGGCAAAATATAGCACCCTCTCACCACTTTGAAAAGTGCTTCTGGACATTTTGATTTGTTTGGAATGCTAAAATGAAAAATGTATATGTAAAGTATGTAAGACATTATTTTTTATAATAATATGGGATTGTATCAAAGAAGGGGAATGCGGAAAAAATGTTTTTAGGTATCACTTTTGTAACAAGATTTTTTTATTATACATCAGGGGTGTATTACACAGCACATACAGTTTTGTTCTAATCATTGGGTTAAATCACTACCTGGACTCCCTGGGGCCAAAGGGGAGCGGGTTGGCGCAGCGGTAGTTACCTCGCCTTGCACCAATGAGGTCCCGGGTTCTAGTCCCGGTCCCGGCGCTTTATGTGCATTTGGTTTTCAGTCCATACTCGCTTCCGCAGGTTTTTCTCCTGGCACTCCGGTCTTCCTCCTGCATTCAAAACTGATTTTAAAAACATCTTGGGATCCCTGTTAAAGATAAGCTTCCTTATAGCTTACTTGGTACCAAGTACCAAGTTGGGTTTCCTTGGCGAAAGCCTAAACAAGGTGATTTTAAAGGACGTACTGCGACCTACATTAATTGGCACAACTCTTAGCTTGAGCAATTCACACCCTCATAGAATACTCTTTTCTGGTTTAATAAAAAGAAGAGTTCATCATAAGTATATGGTGAAAATATCACTTGATTCAGTTTTCAAGTTATAAGCTTTTCAGCATTTCAAAAATTTCCATTGGCTCCTGTGTTGTAATTACTGTCAGGGCCCGACAGTAATTAGAAAGTGACACATTTTCTCACTTTTCTAAAAAATGCAAGCACATATGAAAGAACTATTTTGGTATTGTAACATATACCAGTCAAGGATTCTTTTTAGCTAAAAAATTCGATTTTGATAGAGGTGATAAAAATAATGTGTATAGTGTACGGATATTGACTGCTCATGAGGACAATAGTAAAAACTATTGCCCAAAGTGATCTTGCAACTACAGGAAATATGATAGTCGCAAGATCACTGAGGGGAAATAGTTTTTTTTTTTATTATTGCCAGAATGAAAGAGCAGTCAATATTGGTTTTATACACCATTTGAGAGGGCAATAGTAAAACACTATTGACTGGCTCAATCAAGCCAATCGGTATATAATATATGAGGGGTGCTCTGGTAAAATGAGCGAAAAATGACACCCAGAAGGTCATACCCACGAGCAGCCGATGTTGCAGGTGATGCCCTCACCCTTTATCGAGATTAACCCGCAGTGTTGGTTTATTGTGAGTTTATCCCTCTGGTTGTCTAGGTTTAATTTATTGTTTACCAACATTGAATGGGAGTATACATGTCCATATTATTTACATGTGTACACTTCGTTACTGTGATTTAAGATTTGTCTTGTAACTAGTCCTCAGCTTTACTAGTTTAATATCCTAGTACTAGTAAAGGGATATGCATATGAGTGCAATCAATATTATGAAAATATGTAACAAATTATAACTAATGTTAGGTAAGACGGACGTTTTATGCTAAAATGTACACATTGATTTGCACGGCTGTTTTAAATAAAATTGTTTGAAATTGGCAGCCTGGTATGGTAAGGCTGAGTAGAAAGAATATTATGTTTCATATTCAGGTGCTTACAAAATAATATACGCACAAAGGTGATTGAAGAGGACTTTTTAAATTTTTGAGTTTAAAGGTAAATAAAGCCACAATTCCACATGGATATGAAAATTCATAAAAACTTCCTTGGGTCAAGGAAAGGCATGATAGAATCAAAACAAACAAACAAAACTTTATTATTTGTTCTTAAAAATGATTTTCCATCCAATTCGTTCCTTACCAAGCTGTTGTACATCATTGTGTATTTGAAACCCGGAGGAGGGGGGGGGGGGTATTCAACTTTGAGGTACGCACCATGTGCCACTAAAGACTCCACTGTAAGTTTTGCTCGCTCTCACCGAAAGACACATATTTTTACCAACTGTCACTCAATGACCCCCTATTTTTTAAAAATTCCTTGTCACTAAAACAACCATTGTCGCTTATAATTAAAGACCATTTTCTTAATTTTATGTAATTTTTTTGAAACATTTGTCAAAATTTCACCAAAAATTGTCGAAAATTTCGCAAAATTTATTGAAATTTTGCAAATTTTTGGTCGTTTTTACCTGGAAAAACCATACTTTTTAAAGAATTTTGCCCAAAAACCCCCTTTTTTTTGCACTTTGTCACTTAAAGACCCCCCTTTTTTTTTACTCAATTTGTCACCAAAAGACCCCTACTTCCGAAAGTTTATACAGTAGAAACTCATTATAACGAAGTTGCTGGGGACAGACAAATTTCTTCTTTTTATCCAAAATTTCGTTATATCAGGGTTTTTAAAACAATAAAAAACAAAAGAAATTAGTAAAATGGTACAGGAAAAAGTTACTACTTTATAACAGGGCTTTTCTTATATCAGATTTTGTTATAATGAGTTTCTACTGTAGTTATTCACCCACCTAACTGTAAAATTGATATAATAATTGAATCAATTTCCAAAGATATATGGGTACGTCCAAGCTATTCACAGGCTTATGGCGCACAATTTTAATCCCAGGGCAAAAAGCACACAATTGGCAATGAAATGTCACCAGTATGTAATCACGGTGAGCCTAGGACCATTAAGGTTTAATGGTTCCAGCTGTGAGCTGTGTGTATAGTTTGGTCCAGTTGTCATTGTAACCTTGACTAATATGTAATCACTTTTACAGTAAATAGCCTGATTGACTGCTCATTCCAGACTGTGTAGTGAATTTCATCTCAGATTTTTTTGGGAGAAATTTGATTAATAATAAAGTTTTCATTATTGTGTGGCTGGTGGTGGGATACATAATATACATTTATAGGCAAGTACATTGATAGTAAATTAATTTTTTATGAATATATATTAATATCAAATGTACTCAATCCTTGTTGCAATAGGTAGCTTCAATAAATTATAACATTTCATAGAATTTCTATACAACTGAGTGTATCTCTATGTAGACCTGTGTGTTGTAATTCTGTATAGTCAACTTTAATACCATCAGGCCTCTTGCGTATTGAGAAAGATAGAATGGACCAAGTATACCTTAGGTCCAATTCGAAAATTTAGGGTTAGGGTTTAGGGTTCGTGTTAAGGTATGTTTAGGGTTAGGGTCGGGTCCCAGTTAGTGAGTTAGGGTTGGGTCCCAGGTGAAGTTTTTGAATTTATTTCAGTTTAATTCAATTTATCCCTGCATGCTATGCATTAGTTCCGATGACTAAAAAGGCAAACCTGAAAATAAGACCCATAAATATTTGGGCATGCCAATAAGTGTCTTCTGAGCAATTAGGATATTTACCGTAATTTCGGGAATATAAGCCGCGGCTTATACATTGATTTATACGATTCATGTTGAATCTTAAATGCCAAGGATCGTCAATTTTGCATGCCGATCGGAAATTTGTTTTGCAAATTGTTTGCATCTACAACATTTTAAACCAATATTGTCTTTTCATTTCTGTCGTGTTATGGTGTTTCTTTGCTTTATACAGGGTGTCCCAGAAAAAACCTTACACTCTTTGCGTGTAATATTCTAGGGTTTAATGTATAGTTAGAAAGTATGTAAACCTTGGATTTTATAGCCAATGAATTTAACTTTCAGATACCGTTTGTTTCATTTCAATCGGTTGTATACATCAAAAGTTATGCTTTGTCAAATATTTGGATGTAAAATTTTGTGGTTCAATTTCACGAATTTGCAAGTTCGCCTTAAATGAAGTTCTATTGAGTTACTCCATTCAGAAACACTCCTACTTTATGGCCAAAAATCATGAAACTGGACCAGACAAAAATCCACCCAAATAATTGAATACGCCAGAATAAGAACATCCCAGCTCCAATAGCTCCCTTCTGTTAATTATATTTATAAAATATAAATGCATACACATTTCTGAAAATTCTTTCACATCACTTAAATAGCATTTCCGTGTCAATATCCTAATCATAGTGTCACATTTTACCTTTTTAGTTGACTTTTTAGGACATTGCTAGATAATTGTTATAGTACATATATAGTTGCTATATTTAAACAGCCATTACAAGAACATCCCAACTCCATGAGCTCCCCTCTGCAACTATATGCTAGGAAAAGTATCTTACAATGTCTAACAAAATCAACTACAAGGTCAAATGTGACAGATGATTGAGATAAAGACGTGGAAATGCTTTCTAGTAATTTGAAAGCATTTTCAGAGATTTATATGCATTTATATTTTACATAACTTAACAGAAGGGAGCTATTGGAGTTGGGATGTTCTTATTCTGGCGTATTCAATTGATAAAACATAACTTTTGTTGTATACAGTATCTGAAAGTTCAATTCATGGGCTATAAAATGCTACCTTTATATACTTTCTGACTATCTGTTAAACTTACACACAAAGATTGTAAGGTTTTTTCTGGGACACCCTGTATGTCAAAAAGATGTAAATGTAATGATGATACTCGCGAGGGATTACGATCTGCCTCTGACGCAACAAGACTGGTTGAACACGAAATCAAGAACAAGACACTTAAATCAGCTGCTAGCAAAGCATTCTATTATTATGCACCAAGACTATGGAATACCTTGTCCAATCTCTTTGCACTGCCAACACAGTTGCCAAATTTAAGAGATGTCTTAAGTCTCACCTTTTCCCAGGGTGGTTTTCTGCATGCTTCAGCTTTGTCTTTTCATTTTTTCCCCCAATTAGTTTGTGATTGTGTCATGCTTTTTGTTTATTGTTTTCAGCACTGTGATCTATATGAAATGGCACTATATAAAAGCATGTAGGTATGTATGTATGCGTTGAAACACTATGATGGAGATGGACAAGTTTTATGTTTCATTGAACTTGACAAAACTTGGTTACGTATAGACCAGGCAAACCATAATATAATATGATGTATACACACAGGGTCGTAACACATGTATGTGTGACGGTGTCTGGTCAGGGGTTAGTTGATTTTTGTCCTCTGAGGCTTATTTCAGCCCTGCCCAGCCTGCTAGGGGGGGGGGGGGCGTGCTGCTGGGGCTGAAAAACCTATACCCATCTTTAAAGGTGATATTTGCCCCCCCCCCCCAAAAAAAAGGACACCCATTTTGAGGATTTTTCTTGAATAATAGGTTTATTTTTCAATTTTTGTGTGTGATTATTGGGGCAACCGCCCCCCCCCCCCCCCCCCCAATGAAAAGTTGACCCATATTATGTTTCAAGATTTTTTAGGGGTTAAAAATGGGACCCATGTTTGAAGCAATACTCATTAAAAATGGTTTATAGTAATATAAAAACAGCATAAAATGAAGGAATGTGCCTATCCGAAAGAGTTTTCAAGTGTATTAAGGGAAAAATAATTATGTTCATTTAAAAAAAAATACTTTCCTCATGGTAAAACTGGCAAAACATGAGTTTTGCAATTGAATACACCAGTACAAGAAAACCCCAACTCCTATAATAATAGCTCCCTTCTGTTCTGTAAAATATAAATGCATATATAAATTTCTAAAAATGCTTTCAAATCACTATAAAGCATCTCCATGTCTATATCCCATTCATAGTGACATATTTGACCTTGAAGTTGACTTTTTTTAGACATTGTTAGATAATTTTTGTAGTATATATAGTTGCAGAGGGGAGCTCATGGAGTTGAGGTTTTCTTGTACTGGCTGTTTAAATATAGCAACTATGTACTATAACAATTATCTAACAATTCTTAAAAAGTCAACTACAAAGTCAAATGTGACACTATGATAGTATGATTAGGATATTGACATGGCAAAGCTATTTTAGTGATGTGAAAGTATTTTCAGAGGTTGCATTTATATTTTAAAAGTATAATTAAAGGGCGTGGCCTAGATCCTGTCCGCTGATTTTCTGACTATATATATTTTTCACATGTATCGATAGTACATGATTATACTAACATATCCTACCAGTAGCTTCCGAGGAGAAAAATGAAATTATTTCCCAGCTGTATTTGTTGTCGCCGGCAACAAAAAATTGTTAAAAAAGTGTTTCTAGTTTCAAATCTTAAAAAGATCTTATCTCTACACCTGTGATGGGTAATCAAAATTATTTTTGATAAAATTGTTTCTCTTTTGATATGTATTAAACATAGATGGTATTAAAGGTTCATGGTCCGATGTTTCAAATTTTTGTTTTCACTGTCATATGAAAGATCATCATTTAAGATGCTCCAATTTCAAATGTCAGTCAAATCGGAACGATCGTTTTGATTTTATGAGCAATTTTGTATTTTTATTTTGCCTATACTTTACTGTGTAAATAATATTATGGTTACCATAATATTAATAATTTTAAACATTTTCACTTATATCTCCAAAACGCAACATGTTTCAGCCGTAAAATTTCACATGGGCAATGAGAAAAATATGATTAACATTTTGGTACCAAAATCTCAGAAAGTTTGAAAAAATGCTGACCGTCAGACAGGGCTCCTTTAACTTATCTCCAAGAACTTCATTTGATCTTTTATCTGGTAAATCCAGACTGAGGTACAAATTTAGGATTTAGAAAACACGGGATAGTCACACCACCTCACACACATCACATATAGATCAATTCGCTGTCGATTTAAGACATTTCTGTGTACATTTTTGTACTTTTTTGGATTTTACTACACTTTTAAGCTTTATTTAAAGCATTTCCATAAGTTTTTAAAGCAATACTATAAAGTGTTAAAAATGAAGCACCCCCCTGTCATCCATGACTTTTCAATTCGGGGCTTATTGGGTTTGTTTTGGGTAGATATGAATACCCTCCAAACGATTTGCTCAAAGATGCTTACTTTTTCTGTTATGGCCAATTGTTGAATTAAATTCCACATGTATTAGTATAGGAAAATATTCATATGCTTTTTATCCATTTTCGGTGGTAAAACAATTTTTTTACAAAATACACTTGAAAACGTTTTTAGATTGTCACATTCCTCGCATTTTATGCTGTCTTTACTATAAACTATTTTTGATCAAAATCTTATAGTATTGCTTTAATTCTAAGTGGAATCTAGGCTAGTCCCTTTAACAGAAGGGAGCTAATAATTGGAGTTGGGGTTTTCTTACACTGGTGTATTCAATTGTGAGCTATAAAGGAGATCCGACTGGGCATAATCAGGTCGAGTTGTCCATGAGTCAGGTAAGGGGTCGAGTTGTCGGAGGTCGAGTTGAAGCGAATAAGAAAAAAAAACGAAAATAAAGGGAGAAAGAAAAACAAATTGACAGCCCCTTTTCTTCGCATGTTTTGCACCAACACCGTTTATCTGCATCCCTGATTTTAGAGGTAAATTTACTCAGAAGGACCTCCCAGAGAACATGCAGCAGGAACATGTGGAATACGTGAAGTGATTGAATGATCATGATGATGGAATGAAGGGTAAGCTTATTACAAACACATACAAACAAATGATGACAAAAAATTATTTGGACATGATTGGACATGAATTTCATTTTGATGAGCTCTTAACAATGATACCAAAATTTGTATGATATCATACAAATTTTTATCGAAAATGAGCTTGGGGGAGCCGAGCACAAGTCAAGGACAAGGTACCGGCAATGTAAAAAATCAAGAAATGTAAAATTGAAGTGCTCGGCCTCGGGTTGGCGTACATGTAGCTCGATGTAGCGCTGTTTGTCGGCGATCGAGTATTAATAGCCTGTACATTTTACCTATGATTTCATGTAATAATTATTTCATTACATTTGCGTACAGTCTGTGATACGGTATTCATTTGTACAGGTATGGTCTCGGATAGGGTATCCATTCGAACAGACAGGGACGTCGGAAGGAAAATAAAAGTGGTGCGGCCACTGGTAAAAGTGGTCTTGTCTAAATTGGCTTGTCTTGTTGTTATACTGTCCAACGCCCCTAACAAGGGGCCAACCGGACAGGGTTGTGCGCAGATGTTTTTGTTGGCAGGGAGAGTTGAAAAAAAAAAGTTAATTGTTCTGTTGTAGGTGGGCGTCAACGGTAGTTCCATCGAATGTAACTCAGACTCATCCTTCCCTAGAGTTACAGGGATGGTAACTGCTTAAGCTATGGTCACAATAATTGTACGATCAGCTTACGAGCAGTGTTTAGTCCGTTTAAAAGGACCACTAGCAGTGAGTAAAGCAAGCAGCGAGGGCGTCGTGTGGTCCTATTATATGGACTAAACACTGCTCGTAAGCTGATCGTACGATTATTGTGACCATAGCTTTAGCTCTTCACAATGTTACTTACTGTTTATGTTTATATTTTTGACAGTTCTCAAGCAGTGAAATGTCAAACTCAAGTGATTTTATTGATGTAATTGACCATTATAAAAGACAACTTTATCATATTTATGAAAAGATCTAATCACCTTGTGTTAAGCCATGCACGCTAATATGTCATATGACACTGATGAATGGAACCCATTACCTAACACAACATTGATCAAAAGAACCCACACCTTGTGACCAGCCATCCAGCCACTCTATTCAATTTTATATAATGGAACCGATCATGTGTATATTTTTTTTTACGGAGCCAGGGGAACTAGAAATAATACCAAACATAAATAACATGTAATTGCCTAACATGTAACAAATAGGCACCCCTTCCACTGACCCTTTACTGCAGAGTTCATTTAGCCTCTGTTTCATCTTTCCAAGACACACCCTCATGTTTGTCAACACCATGGCTTACCTTCTGGAATGCACACGCAATTTGGAAATAATGGTCTTATTTTTTGGATTGGAGCTCTTAAAACAGTATTTTATGATGGATTTGGAATATTTACTTGGTGTTTATTATCGGATTTTGGGTGAGTGGCATTCATATTTTTAAAATTTCATTGAAAATTAAGCTAGTGATTTTA
>JXSR01S008248.1:0-14986 GCA_000969725.1 Ophiothrix spiculata
GGGAATCTATTGCATCTTATTCCTAATTTGTTACAGGCCTTCAAAATTTGAAAATCTATCAAATGTCCGTCCGTGATGAACCGATCACGCTCTGGTACAGTAGCCAGAGGGGTTCGGCTGCACCCAATTATTTCATGTGTCAGTCGGTAGAATCATGGGTTGGAAAATTTGTACCACTGTCAGAAATGTTTAATCGAAGTGTATTTCTCATTTTAAATTTGCGCAACATTGATTCTTGTTCGAAAAGTTCCAGAAATTGTTGAACAGTTTGACGTTATAGCCGAGATTTGTAAGAAATTGCATAAGATTTAGAATTAGCTATTGCACTTGTTAGCCCTGTCAGTTGAAAAAGGATGTTGAAAAAAAATTTGGGTGTACCTTTTTTGGTCTCATATGTTGGCTTTCAGTTGCAGTAAAATTTGTTGTACCCCCAAAATTGATATTAACACGTAAGTGACCAAGGGGGGTTCCTAGGGGCCCTATAACAGGTTTGCGCGAAAACAATTTACATCGCCGCTCCATGTAATTGTCAAACTTAACGCAGTGGGTCCCTCAGTGGCAAAAAAATTCAAATCGATCCAGTCGTTTTTCGTGCTAATTAGCATAAAGTGTTTTTTCGAGGGCGCTGTTCAAATTTGTTTTGCCCATAACATCGAAACCGAATAACTTTTTTCTAATTTTATTTTTGCAATGTAATTGTACTTGCAATGTGCAAATTTGAGCAAAATTTCATGCGAAAATTCCTTAGGCAACACAGTTTTTGAAATTTTGGCTCTGGACATTTTTTTGACGCAAAAAATGGTTTTTCGGCCGCCATTTTGCAACGGTTCATCCGATTTACAATTTGTTTCTGTATTTTGGTCCTTATTACATGCTTTATCATTGACCAGACTTTCAACGTAAAATTTTATACCGGAAGGGTGTTTTTTTAAAAGGGGGGGGGGGTGTCCCTAGGAACCTCCCCTTGGGTACCAACGGGTGGGAAATATCTTGGTCACTTAAGTGTTAAAAGCCTGGCTATATGTATCTTGGAAAAGTTCGAGGTCACAACATACTTTTGTCATAATTTTGTTTTAAGATATCATTATTAATGGAAGGTACATGGGACAACATTTCTAAATTTCAACTATCAAATACTGAGCTAAGAAAATTTTGAACAAAGTCTTCAGAAATGTTAAAAAAGTATATTTTTGTTTTGCAAGTTGATCTTTGATATAAAACTATTCTCTAAAAGTGTGTATTGATGCTGTAACTTGTAAGTCAGGAATAAGGTTAATTTGTGTTTGTAAAACATTGCTTTTACTTCATGGATTGCAGATAAATTGAAAGTAATATCAATTTTCCACCGGATGTAAATTGAAGATTTCAACTAAAGGGGTCAGATTTCAAGATTTCAACTATTTTTTCGTTGTTGACAACAATGATTGATAATGAAAGAATGTCTAAATATTTTGACATATGGGCCGCTGTGGCAAAAGGATACAGTTGTTGTCAGATATGCTACATAGAGCAACATGTACGAGCCAAAAACTGCATACTTTTGCCACAGTTGAAATTCACAATGAAACTGACCATGTCCAACTGGTAACACTTCACCTGATGTACGATAATAATCTCAAAATGTCTTGAAAAAGTTTGGGGATGATGCCAGACTTGTCCAATGCCCTTTAAGAAAAGGCACTGTTGATGCAACCGAAGAAGATCCCGCTTTTTTCTCCGATGACTTTTAATTAATACAATTTTGGTAACCTGACCCTAAAATTTTACCAAACCCTATTGCTCAAAATTTCTAGACCTATTGCTAACCCCCAACCTAACCCCATCCCTATATCAAACGTATATAACTGACCCCAGAACCAAATTCTAACCATGTTTTAATGGAAAAATGGAAAAGAAATCTTGCAATTTTTACAATTTTACCATTGGGAAAAGCAGGATTCTTATTGCAATGCAACCGGTTGCTTTATTTGTGAGTTTTCAGGTATTTTTAGGAAGCCATTTTGAACAGCAAGTCGATATGATTCTAAATTGTGGTATGGTGCCAGACAAGTCACTAATTGTTGGGGCCCCTGTTGATCGAACCTGGATCCCCCACTGTAGGTTACAGCCTTAACCCAAACTGATCATGCGGGAGGTCCCGGATTTGAGTCCCGGCTAGGTCGTATGAAAAATTTCGGAATTTATTAAGCGCTGGTATGCTTCGTGATTATTACAGTAGAGTAAGTGGGTGGGTTCAAGGGTAGCACCAGGCCCAAAATCTTGGGAGTCCCTGAAGACATTAATGCATGGACAAAATACAACAAAACTCAGAATTTGGATAGTCCGGGATGACATTTGGTGAGTCCAGGACGCAGAAATGCAGCCTAGCGCTAAGCTTGGGTGGGTTACGTTCGGCCCATTACAATGTAGGCCTAACTTTGTAACAAATCACTGCTAAGTGCAATCACAAAGTTTTGTGCACTATTGCTACTTGTTAGATTTCATGTGAGTCCTTGTTTGAGTAGACAACATAACTGACATTGAATTATATCTGCCATATTTTGTTATATAAGCCTAGGCCCAATGGTTTGAAAGCCTATCATGTACTTTTTGTAACATGTATTTTATTATAATCAAATAAGTAACTGGACAAAGACCCAATTAAATCATAGTTTTGGTCAGCTATTTAAGTATAAGTATAATTTATTTCTTCCACAAATACAAAGTTACAAAATAAACATATAAAAAGATTCAATATATTATTTAACTGTACATTTAACATTGTGGAGGAGACCTGAGAAATAAGCATAAAGCCTGTCAAAGTCCCAGACTCAAGATATATAAATAAAATATAATGAGTGAACCCTGTCCTCTCTATCCACAATGCGATGGCCACATAGAAGAAGGGGAGGACAGGATGTTTCATTATGTTGATAAATTGATTACAATGAATTATCAGAAAAAAGATATATAGCCATGACATTGATATTAATGCAAAAACCATCCTTTCAATCCACAATGCGATGGCCACAGAGTAGAAAGGAAGGACAGAATACAGAAAATAATCTAGGCATTAAAGATAATATTATACTGTGAATATAAAAAAGACGATATGTTACAAAGAGTCAAAAGCCAAAGGTTTCAATCTCCATTACTGAATATGGAGGTTTATAAGAAAATAATTTTTAGTTAATCTGCTTATACAAAATGTAGTTATCAATAGTAATATCTTTAAAAGAACTTTTGAAAGAGTTAAGACTAGTAGCATTTTTAATATGATATGGAATATCATTCCAGATTTCTACACCTTGATAACAAATTGATTTGTTTCCAAATTCGAGTCTGTTGTTAGGAAATTGAAAATTTGATGCATTCCTAGTATTATAATTATGATTATCTAAATTAGAAGTGAATATTTTATCAAATGTACATGGTAGCATATTATTACAATATTTATACATAAATGAACCAACATACAAGTTGCATAAGTCAAATATCTAAAGTTGTTTAAATTTTATGAAAAGAAGGTTTGAAGGACATCTAAATTCACTGTTACTTACTGCCCTTAACCCACGTTTTTGGAGAATATGAAGTTTAGTTTTATTTGTGATATGAGCTCTACTCCATGCTGTTATTCCATATGTTATATGGGAAGCGACAAGAGTATTGTAAAGGGTTATTAATGCTGTTTCAGGAAGATATTTTTTAATTTTATATAGAATTCCTATACTACGTACTAGAACATTTTTTAACAAGATTATTTATATGCTGATTCCAAGTAAGGTTTTGATCAACAGTCACACCTAGAAATTTGAATGCATCAACACAATCGATGACTTGACCATTAAGTGATAGTTTAAAATTTTCATTGGTATTACTTGTTTTATTGCGAGTTCCAAAAAGCATTACATTAGTTTTAGTGGGATTTAATGAGAGTTTATTTGCCATGAACCACAAACTTAATTTAGTTATGCCATTGTTAATGATATTATTTAATGTATTTATATTTTGATGAGAAGTGAAGGCACTTGTGTCATCTGCAAATAAAATGAATGATAAATCAGGTACAGAATTTGGAATGTTAAATTATAAAGCCTAAAGGACCTAAGATAGACCCCTGTGGCATTCCTGTATTAATAGGTTTAATTTTAGATATATGTCCATTATATTCAACAAATTGAATTTCTATACAATATAAAATCATGGCAGACTCCCAATGACCTTGACAGTGAACCCAAGCAGATGAATGAACCCCATTTCATGATCCAAGTACAATGCACACCTATTTGTAAAGACCATGTGTTACAAATAGGCACAGCACTTTTGGCTCCAAACGATAAGTTCAAACACAATTATGAGACAATTGTGCCCTATCATATGAAAACCTACATCACATGTTGCTATTGTTTTGAATATTAGCAATGTCCGTTATTTCGTAGAAAGTAAATAATGGGTAATCACATTAAAAAGCTTTACCAGTCAGCATCTACAAATAGGGAAACACTTGTTAGGGCACTACTTCGATTGAGTTAAGTATCGGTGAATAGTTTCATCAGGTTTGTTTGAGATCCATATAACTAAAACATTAATTTGACAAAACCAGGTTTTGTACTTATGTTTAATATTTCGTCTCACATCATCGGGAGACTTCGTCAGAATTTTAAGCTTGTTTTATACCGTGTATTTTCTCTTACGGTACACGGTTCATTTTACACGGTCGTGTTTCGTGTACACGGTTCAATTTTTACGTGATGGAGAATTTGTTACTACATTACTATAATACGAATTGTTATACATGTAGACCAAAACTTTTACTAATACTTTGTTGCAACCAAAAATATTATAAAATGAAGAAAAAGTAAAGATTATTGCGATAAAATCAAGATTTTATTTAATCATCATTAATCACAAACAATGAAAAACAAAATGTGTAATTATATGACAATCAAGGAAAAGAAAAATAGACTACAAAATGTGTTTTCCTTTCCTTATAAACTTAATAGTAAATGTACAATACATGTAAATAATAATATGAGATATATACCTACAAATATGCATTTATAATCAAAGCAATATCAAAATACAAGCAAATGGAAAAAAAACCACAAATTAATTAAGTAAATTTTCCTTACAAGAAGTCTTAAAATGATTAACAGATGATGAAGACCTAACAGACACAGGGAGCTCATTCCATAATCTTGGAAAGGAGACAAAAACAGAATTGAAGAAAGTATTAGTGCGAGAAGTAGTGTGAAGAAATCTAAGTTCATTGATCTTAGACGGTTTAAAAAATTGAAGGAAAGATTGAGGTCCAATTCCATTGATTGTTGCCTATTTTCCCGGCCTATTTCATGTTTTTTACGCAAATAAAAACCCGGAAGTAAACAGCGCTTTCATTTAGGTTCCCAGTTTTACGTTGCTCCAATGCAATGCTACTATGGATAGTACCAGTGGGAAAAGATCGTGTGACTCTGTGAATCGCCATCTTGTTATGAACTGCGCATGTGTGAGTGTGATAGTTAGTAGTTTATGAAATTATGAACATCCCCATCTAGTGACAATAATAATAACATAAACAAAAATAAGTTCATTTTTCTCGATAGAAGCGCAAATTACAATTTTTTTGTGGATAAAATGACATTTTATTGGACAGCTTTCGTTTGTTTTATGTTTTTGTCTACCGCATATTTCTTACGTAACACGAATCTTGCGTTCGTGTACCGGTACAACCGTGTTTGAATCTTGTGTTTGTGTACAGGTACAACCATGTTTTTTGCATGGGGATAACTTCAGGCCTTTTCTGGGCTTTTGTTATCTCCTCAATATCATTGTTTTGTTTATGTTATGTTTTATGATTATGCTATATGTCTGTAATTTTATGATATTGAAATAAATTTTGATTTGATTTGATTTGATTTGATTTACAAGCTTAGTCAGAATGACCATCTGATCCACTTTGCTGGAGTGGGCCATGAACAAAGTCAAAGACAACAACAAAATAGACTCAAAACCCCAAACTAAGACTAACAAAAGTATAGCCACATCTCCAGGGGAGAAGAGCAGTAATTCAGCACTATTTTGAAAATATCGTTTCAACAAAACTATTATGGTGGTGAAAATTTACAGGGTTGTAGAAAAATATGCGGTTTAATCTGGAATCAAAATTTCCAAATTGATTTTGACACCTTCCAATCTGGTGAAAATTCAACATACTCTTTTTCCATATTTGAATGAAGGTACATTTAATGCAATTGTTAAGTTTCATTTGTATACCTTCAAATTGATATTATGACCCATAGAAACCAATAGGATACTTATTCTTGTTAACAAAATATGCCAGTAATTCTGCATTATTTTGACCAAATTTCTTCAAAGAAACATAATATGGTCATAAAAATTTACAAGGGTTATGAGAAAAATATGCACCTTCATCTCAAATCAAAATCTCCAATTTGATTTTTTTGACTGAAAGTGATCTGAATACTTTAAGGCCTAAAAAAAAATTGTTTGATTGGCGTAACCCGACCTACCCTAATTTTACCACCGACCCTAGATATTTTTTTTTTTTAGCATGGTAAAAAACCTCCAAATCCCAAATTTAATGGGAATCAATTCATGGGAGCCCAAGATATGGCTTGTAGGACATTCAAAATGACAAATAAAAGATGTGTTACAGAAAAAGTGAAGATGTTTTTGTATATGTGCCATATATATTGTGTTCTTGTATGTGAAACATAGACTTAGAAAATTTAAAAAAAAATTATTAAAAAAAAAAAAATCCGACCTACCTACCCTATTTTATTTTATATGTTACGCCAATCAAACAATTATTTTTTTTTGGCCTAATTGTGTTTACCAGCCACACCTATATTTGTGCATTTCCTGCAAGAAGGCAATTGTTGTCCAGTATGTGTTCATTGAGATGGTCTAGACCAAGTGGCATTGAGAGATAGAACACCATTATGTTATTGCCACTCAGGCATTACTAATCACAACAGAAGGAAGCAAAATGAGCAATTTTGTTATTGCAAATATTTACACCTATAGATAAGAAAAAGTAAAAATTTATTGGACAGTGTAAACAGAAATCCATGGTGAAAGGCCCTATTGTTTGTAAATGCAACCCTTACCCTGGATATTTGTTTTCATTGTCCAGTAAATTTTTATATTGCATTATAGGCCTCTTTTACAACTGAACACCAGAATACAACAATGACCCAAGTCCACAAGAATCCTTTTACGAGAAATTTGGAAACCTTCATTTTATTCCCTGTGTTTAAAGCTATGTGGATGCTTGTTCTTTTTGAAGGGTGATTGGTTCTTTAACCCTAATGGATTTCTTATCTAGTTTTTTTGTCTCTAGTGTATCTTCTTGAAAAGAGAAAGGTGAAAGAGCATGTTTTGTCCAGGATTCCAACTGGGGACCGACTATATGTTGCCCAAGTGATTGAAACCCATGGCAAGCTACCACTGAGTCACTGCTGATTTTGTCCCTGCATTTAACCCCCGTCTGTGACATATTGGGACTTTTCATAATTTTTACAAAGCTATTTAGTGAAAAAGGTTACTAACTGTATAGGCCTAAATATCATATTTCGCACAACAGTTATTTTTGCACTCTTTGTGCTCAAAAGTGCACAAAAGTTTAAGTCAAAATGGGAAATTCCAGCTTTCCAATGTCTACTCTGGATTATTCAACCATAAGCCACAGATTTACAGGGGAGATACCAGCTTTGTATACCGGCCCGAATGCCAAGATTTGATAGTGGGTACATAGACAAACCGCACAACTTTTAATGAAGATGCCGGTAATGGCTAATCAATCTTGGCACTTGATTGGCCAGTGTCCAGGCAGCAGTTGTTCTGAGCGTGATTCACACAAGTCGCGCTTGTAAACAACGCATAATTCTCAACCTCTTTACCATACTTTCACTCACTAATTTTATCGAGTATTTAGATGTACAAGTGAGACTAGTTATGATCAGCCGTTAGTCCTGTTACTGGCGATACTCAAAGACTGAGCTACTGTGAAGTGTCGAGGCCGATGGTTACCAACATAGTATACAGGCATTCGAAACTCAAAACAAATTTATGTGGTAGTTTGGCTAGCTGTCAGCTTTCAACTACAGTGAGTTCATTTAGAGAATCAAGTCATTTATTGTTGCTGTGGCAAACAAAATACTTTTGTATGTCTTTTTTTTGGAAATATGGTTTTCAACTGTAAAATTGGGATGGTCTAAATTAAAGCACATGCTCCAATATCTTGATCAAACGTGTTTGTTTTTAAAAAGAAAATACAAATTTGCTTTACACGTTTGTTTTCAAGGCTTTATAAGAATACACAAATGCCTCCCAGATTTGTAATTCCACTCGGCCTCTGCACACTAAACAGGTGTTCACTGACCACTGTGGCCCAAGTAAGCACATCGCTGCCCGGATCAGCTCCCCGAGTTTCATACGGGTTGCCACAAGACAATTAGCAGTTAATTCCTTGTCCCAAGGGAATTTCAAGCACACTCAACTTTTGGCACCAGGGGGTTTCGAACTCAGGACCTTCCACACCGCAAGCAAGCGCCTTACCGATTGAGCTAACTTGACTGCTACAAATTATTTTCAGACTAATCCTTTCAGTAAATCAATATCATTAAAGTCACAATTTATTTAATATTACGTCGCATATTGTGCTTTGTGACAAGTTTGTCCCGTTGATGTCAGTACTGGTTGATATATGTTATCATGTTTTTCTTTCAACCCCCCGAATTCTCGAATCTCGTTTTAAGGCAGTAATGGTGCTTTTTAAGCAGGTTACACCTCACCTTAGTAACAAATTATCACTGATTTATCAAAACCGATCATCTCATAATTCCAGTCTTTAAATGTCTGTAAACGAACTTTGCAGCCATGATTCACGATAGAAACCCAAACAAACATGTGGAATAACAATGAACTGGAAGTCATAAACTGCAGCTGACATTGTGAAGAAAGCACAGTCTTTGTAAACAAATCATCAAGTCTCCACCCATCGTGCATGCTTGTATTACTAAATGTAAATTAACGGTGAGCTACTGCCAGTCCTAGTTTTTAGCCTTAGTTAGTTTCGATTTGTTTCTTCACTGGTTTTTGCAAATGTATATATCTGCACAAATTGGCTCTGACGCTGCACATGCACCAGTCATTCCAGTATAGCTTCGTATAAAGCTACAAAGGGATTATCGCACCAAGTACCGAGTAGCGATATCAATAAAAGATTTTAAAATCTCTTAATGACGTGTACATGTAAAATAAATTGTCTCCTATTTTCGATCGGTGAACATCAGCCACTGAATTGTTTTACGTTTGAGCGAGCTAGTACTATTTTTGAACGCACATTTTGTAGAAACCCAGGAACTCGTAAGACGTGTGATAAATCGCACTGTTAAAAAGATTTTGAGAAGCGGGAAAGCGCTCGAACGATCTCGAGCGTCTAAAAAATGAAGCCCTGGACTTGCGCATTAAAACTCATGGCCTGTGAGCAAGAAGCATGTAACGCGAGAGATTTGAAATCACTTTTAGTCAGAAATAAGACATTTTCTAATTGAAATTGTTAAACTTGGTGAAATAGTCATGACTAAATGCTTGTGTGAACACACCCTCAGTAACTCATGTATCTGCTGACTGAAGCCTTTTCACCTCATACCAACATCTTAGTTCAATGTTATGTTCACTTGTCATGCTAAAGTTCCAACAACTGTCATTGCTAGGAATGAGTTAGTAAATGAATTTGACATTTTTTTCAATTATAAATATGATTAAAAATACCCCTAGTTTGTGATGTCAACATTCATTCAGAGTCATTAATAAACAAATACACTCGATGTAAAATCCATCAGCTAAATAATGACAAGGTTCTATGTTAAATTCTTATAAACATGAACAAATCCATTGGCAAGTAAAAAATTTGATTTTCTATAAAATGGTTGAAAATTGCAAAATGTGTTTACAGCATTTCTTGATTTTTTTTTCAGAACTACAAAAGGAAAAAATAATTTATCCAAATTGTCTGTACGACGTAGCACATTCATGCACACAACGCTTGATTCACAAAAAACCCCAAGTTTGCAGTACTGTACACATATGTATGCAGGTAGCTAGCAACTGACATAGAATGGATGGTTCACAATTATTGCCAATCCCTAGCTCTATGGCTAGCTATCAGCCTGGCTGTGCAGTAGTGCAGGGATGCTAGCAAGCACTGCTATCTCATTGTGCATGTACAAGGGCTAGGGCTAGCCTACACTGATATGTATGGCTATGGCATTGCATTGACTGGTACTGTGTGCATGTACAGTATGTTGTGAGATTGAGAACACACAAGTATGGCTTGCTAGCTGCTTTGCTGCAGCTAGATTCATGACATGATGCTAGCGAGTCGGCTACGAGTACATGTAATAAGGACGGTATGGATAGATGCATGTAGTCAAGATAGATGTGCCGGTAAAGCAAAAATGTACAGCCACGATTTATTGCATTTTATCATTTGATTTTTTTTTTCATTTCGTATTATGGATAGTAATAATATTTTGTTGAATATTTATCTTTAAGCTATTTAACTTTATTTTTTTAACATTTGAAATATATGAAATTTTAATTTATTTTGATATAAATTATATGTATTTTTCTGGCATTTAAAAAAATGTTATATCATTTTATTATATTTGACTCCAAAACCGCATATAAATATTGCATAATGTCAAAATTACTCGCTATATACTTAAAAATTTGAAAAGGTCAAAATAAGATTCAACCCATTTTTTAGAAATTAGAAAGAGTATTCCTTTACACGGGACCATGAACAAAGGACAGACATAGCCAGATCTAGTGACAGAGATTCTTAAAAATGGCTATAAACCTCAAAAAGGGTAAAAATGGTAATTCCCCTAATTTGATTTTTCTCACCTAAGCCTATACAGATTCTAATTTGCAAACATAGCCTTCAACTTCTCATAATTTCAGCCTTTTATTTTCAGGCTGTTCTGAGCATTTTGTTACTATTTTTTAATACACCAATGTGATACTCACAACCGCAGTAAATATTACATTATCTCTTAGGGTGGCAACTAAACCACGTTTAACTGAACATCAACTGTCCATGAATGATACGCACAGTTCAATGAGCCGTGCTGTTGATGAGAATTAAAACCGTGGTTTAGCTAAACACCTTTCTGGAATACGGGCCTTATAGTTTGAAGCGTTACAACTACATATTCAAGAACCATTATGTACATTGTATATGTGCATTGTAGAGATGAACATTTCTCCAATTAAAGCTAGTATGCATGCAGTAAAACAAAAGCATGCAAAAAGCAAACTAAAACCAGCAACCTGCTTGTGGACCCCCCTGACCCAGATCCCACCGAGTGGACTTCATTAGAATCGCAGAAGGGTGGCATAAGCCACAAATAGTCAGAATTCTGTGCCAAAAAAAAAAGGGTCCAAAGCACGTACCACCTCTGTTCCTACCCCCATACAGGGAAGAGTGGGTGGGATTTTCAACCAACTAAACCCGCCAGCTTCAACCAGGAATATGATGGGAACGTGGAGAAAAAGGGAGGGTTCACCAAAAGACCACGGAGCGGTTGACGCAAAGATTGATAGCTGTCATATCCACCAGCTTAGTGCAGTACCAGAGACCTGAGATTACCATTCAATCTCGTAGCCTATTGGGCAAAAACTGGGGGAAATTTGGAAATGCATCAAGACCAGGGTATGATTTAGCCAAGACTTTTATCACTTGGGTGACTACTCTTTTACAATGTGACTGATGCAAAGACGCTTTCCCAACATTCTGCTATGCTCTTTGAACTTACTCAAGATATCAACATGTACGTCTAAATAGTTGATGAATCAATGGTCCCAATTAAGTTCTAACCCCGCTGATGCCAAAAGTTGAGTGTGCTTGATATTCCCTTGGACAGGGAACTTACTGCTAATTGTCTCGTAGAAACCCGTACGAAACTTGGGGAGCTGATCTGGGCAGCAATGGTGTGTACGTGGGCTGATCAAGGTTCAGTGCCCCTAGAGGTTGCCGCAGAACCTGAAATGATGCTTGATGTGCAATGGAACTTACTTGGGCCACAGTGGTCAGCAAACACCTTTAAAGTGTGCAGAGGCCGAGTGGAATTACAAATCTGGGCGGCATAGCGCACTATAAATCCCCAGTATTTATTCATTTTTATTTGGGCATGTACTTGCTCCGTGGTCGGACAGTCACGTAAAGCTGTGGGTCTCCTGTACGAATAGACTCCTTCATGGGGTATGCATGTTATGCAAGTACTTGTATCATTGATTGATTGATTGATGTGCATATAACTTTTGCCAGTCAATAATGCCAACATGTGGATGCCTGTGCATATTGCATTGTAATAAAATAAATGAATACATGGCATTTTATGTTCACTATACCTCCCTGATTTGTAATTCCACACGACCTCAATACAATTTACAGGTGTTCGCCGACCACTGTGGCCAAAATAAGCTCCATTTCACACCAAGCATCATTTCAGCTTCTGCGGCAACCTCTATGGACACTGAACCTTGATCCGCCCACATTATGCATAGTCCCTGCCTCGATCAGCTCCCCAAGTTTCGTATGGGTTTCCACAAGAAATTTACATAATGAGGATAATCACAAATCCCAATTATAGTTTATTGAATTGAAATATACATAATTTTTGTTAGATTCATATATTATGCTGCAAATCACACCAGCTATGAGATGATAATTTGGTAATAATCACATGATTATTTTTTTCATATATAATCAAATGATTATTTAGAAATAGTCATGTGAACCACAGAAAATTGTAGTCTACCAAAGACAATAGCTCGAATCGTTTGGCTACGATGTTGGCTGGATATCCGGAAGTAACAATACAGAGTGGAAATACATATGACGGCACTCTCAAATTGAAAATTAAAAATCTGTTTGTTTTTGAAAAAAATTTCAAAATGTCTTAACAATCTATGGATAGTAATAATATTTTGTTGAATATTTATCTTTAAGCTATTTAACTTTATTTTTTTAACATTTGAAATATATGAAATTTTAATTTATTTTGATATAAATTATATGTATTTTTCTGGCATTTAAAAAAATGTTATATCATTTTATTATATTTGACTCCAAAACCGCATATAAATATTGCATGATGTCAAGATTACTCGCTATATACTTAAAAATTTGAAAAGGTCAAAATAAGATTCAACCCATTTTTTAGAAATTAGAAAGAGTATTCCTTTACACGGGACCATGAACAAAGGACAGACATAGCCAGATCTAGTGACAGAGATTCTTAAAAATGGCTAAACCAAAAAAAGGGTTAAAATGGTAATTCCCCTAATTTAATTTCACTCACCCAAGCCTATACAGATTCTACTTTGCAAACATAGCCTTCAACTTCTCATAATTTCAGCCTTTTATTTTCAGGCTGTTCTGAGCATTTTGTTACTATTTTTTAAATACACCAATGTGATACTCACAACCGCAGTAAATATTATACAAATATTGAATGCCTGAGAGTGCAATAGTACAAAATATATCATGAGGTCAAATTTGGACTTTTCTACGCCTCGTGAAATGGATCAGTCCAAATTTGACAGAATGATATATTTTGTACTATTGCACGTGCATAGGCATTCAATATTTGTTTTATATCATGATATCACACAGGTTTGTTTCATGCCGTGCAATAGTACAAACTATTGCACGGGTCAAATCACTGTAATCATGATATAATACATTATCTCTTATAGGGTGGCAACTAATTAAATATAAACCACGTTTAACTGAACATCAACTGTCCATGAATGATACGCACAGTTCAATGAGCCATGCTGTTGATGAGAATTAAAACCTTAGTTTAGCTAAACACCTTTCTGGAATACGGGCCTTATAGTCTGAAGCGTTACAACTACATATTCAAGAACCATTATGTACATTGTATATGTGCATTGTAGAGATGAACATTTCTCCAATTAAAGCTAGTATGCATGCAGTAAAACAAAAGCATACAAAAACAGCAACCTGCTTGTGGACCCCCGGACCCAAATCCCACTGAGTGGACTTCATTAGAATCGCAGAAGGGTGGCTTAAGCCACAAATAGTCGGAAGGATCTGTGCCGAGGGTCCGAAGCACGTACCACCTCTTGTCCTACCCCCATACAGGGAAGAGTGGGTGGGATTTTCAAGAAACTAAACCCGCCAGCTTCAACCAGGAATATGATGGGAACGTGGAGAAAAAGGGAGGGTTCACCAAAAGACCACGAAACAGTTGACGCAAAGATTGATAGCTGTCATATCCACCAGCTTAGTGCAGTACCAGAGACCTGAGATTACCATTCAATCTCGTAGCCTATTGGGCAAAAACTGGGGGAAATTTGGAAATGCATCAAGACCAGGGTATGATTTAGCCAAGACTTTTATCACTTGGGTGACTACTCTTTTACAATGTGACTGATGCAAAGACGCTTTCCCAACATTCTGCTATGCTCTTTGAACTTACTCAAGATATCAACATGTACGTCTAAATAGTTGATGAATCAAAGGTCCCAATTAAGTTCTAACCACGCTGATGCCAAAAGATGAGTGTGCTTGATATTCCCTTGGACAAGGAACTAACTGCTAATTGTCTCGTAGAAACCCGTACGAAACTTGGGGAGCTGATCAGGGCAGCAATGGTGTGTACGTGGGCTGATCAAGGTTCAGTGCCCCTAGAGGTTGTCGCAGAACCTGAAATGATACCGGTGTGGAATGGAACTTACTTGGGCAACAGTGGTCAGCGAACACCTATAAAGTGTGCAGAGGCCGAGTGGAATTACAAATCTGGGCGGCATAGTGCACTATAAATCCCCAGTATTTATTCATTTTTATTTGGGCATGTACTTGCTCCGTGGTTGGACAGTCACGTAAAGCTGTGGGTCTCCTGTACAAATAGACTCCTTCATGGGGTATGCATGTTATGCAAGTACT
>JXSR01S008248.1:18836-29493 GCA_000969725.1 Ophiothrix spiculata
AGAAAAAGGACCCATTGAAATACCAGACAGTCTGATTTTGCTACCCAAGTTTGCGGCACATCCCCGTAATCACTTTTGTACTAAGTACCCCCCCCGGGCCTTTATGAAGGAAAGAATGATTATACTCTATAAATCTTGAAGTATGCAATAAGCAGCCAATTAATGCACATAAACCAATATGACCATACAGGGAAGTAAATTAGTCCCTATTTTTCGAATCATACCCATGTGCATGTACCCCAAATTATAGTCAATGTTTGTCTGTTACGTATATGTTTAATTTCTTATCCATACGGTGGTATTAAACTTTATTGTGACGCCGCTCTGCAGTTTCGTACAGTTAAGTGTGCAGTAGGTGTGATAATCAATACACTGCAATGCAGTTGCAGAGTTGTGTACTATGAACAAACCCTTACTTTCAATTACACCAGTTCCATATATACTACACTGAAATGTCCTTTATCAACTTCACTAGATTTTATTTTTCTTGGTTAGTTTAAAATTAAAAGGAAAAAAAAGCCCCAGACACACCCAGTTTGACAAAAGGTATCAATTAAATTACCATTTTGAACGAGGGTAGGGATTTCAGGTGATAGTTACTGAATGGTACAACACACGGGGATACAGGTTTTCATGAAATTTTCTGAATTCAGGAAATTCTGTTGAAAATATGGTTTCAGGAGATTTTGTTCTGTATAGAGAATAGGAAAACTTTTTATTTCCATGATATTTTTAGACATTTCAGGAAATTTTGACTAACAGTTACTTGCATCCCTAAATACATGTGACAAAAAAAAAATCATGAAATCTGTGATTTTCTAGCATCCAAAAAGATGTGTGTTTTTTTGTAACATTAATTTTTACTTTTATTTGAGTGACCTTAGAGTGTTTCTTAAAATACATGTGCAGACATTTTTATCTGGGGTCAAGCACACTCTCTCTTTTACTCTCCAGAGGCAAAAGAAAGTATTTAACATTCGGTTTGAGCCTAAGTGATTATGAGCAGTATCTCTCTCCACTTTATTTTTACAGATTAGGTTTTGACTTTTCTGTTGTTTTTGATCAAATTGTTGACAATATTTGGCAGTTGACTGATATAATCAAGTATTAACCAAGTATAAATTGTTTGCAGATAAAATTGTAAAAATGTTGTCAAATCACCATAAAACTTTGCCAATTCTTGCTTGAAAATGATCAATGTCGCGCCTTCCATATAACATAATAACATAATAATTTATTTCTTCCACATATGCAAAATTACAGTAACAATATGTCAAAAACATTTATAGTAAACTGAAAATATAACATTGTGGAGGATGACCTGGATAAGTATATAACCTCTCTAGTACCAGACTCTTAAGGCCTGTATTAGAAAGGTGTTTAGCTAAATCAAGGTTTAATTTCTCGTCAACAGCACGACTCATTGAACTGTTCTGCTTGAAAGCTGCAATGATGCGTATCATTCCTGGACAGTTGATGCTCAGTTAAACAATGGTTTAGCTAAACATCTTTCTGGAATACGGGCCTAAATATCTTAAATTAAATAAATATACATATAAAATCTAAAATAATGAATGTACACCATCCTCTCTATCCACAATGCGATGGCCACAGAATAGAAAGAAAGGATGGGACATTTCATCATGATTTATCAGAATCAAATGGAATTTATCTGAATATCATAAAGAAAATATGCAATTTGCATGCACAAAAATTATAAATGAATACTGTGCTTTCAATCCACAATGCGATGGCCACAAAGTAGAAAGAAAGGACAGGATATAAAATAGTTGTGATGAAAATAATAAAAAATCCAATCTGCTAGTATTTTTTAATTGTTTCATCTTTAAATGAACATTTGAAAAGAACTGAGACTAGTGACATTTTCAATATGAGTTGTAATATCATTCAAGGTCTTGAATAGCAAATTGATTTGTTTCCAAATTCAAGTTTGTTGTTTGGAAATTGGAAGTTAGATGCATATCTGGTATTGTAATTGTGATTTTCACCATTAGCACTGAATATAGTATCAAATTTACATGGAAGCAATGTATTACAATATTTATACATAAATGAGTTTGTAGTCATGTTAACTGGATATTGTAGCAGCTTTTTGATTGTAAATTGTGTGCTTGTGAAATGACCACACCCTCTTTTCAAGGTAGTCCATCCATCCATCCATCCTTATTGATAACAACATCAAAAGTAGTGCATGCTCATGTGCATACCATCTCACTGCTATACCACTGCTGTATAAGGCCAAGTAAAATAAATTTGTTTCCCCGTCAGATTTTTTTCAAGTTGGTGAGGGAGGTCCTTATTATATATTATTTTTCTTAAATTTATAATTTATTTTTGTGTAAAATTCATACACCCAACAGCTTTGTTTACACATTCCAAAATTGGAGAAGCCTTTCTAATTTTTGTTTAATTTCCAAAAATACTTTTACTCAGTCCTGGTATGTAAAAGGATGTGAAATATGTTCATCAATGATCATCAAACACTGGAGTATTTATTTTCAGCACAAGTTTCAGAAGCAAAATTATGGAGCAAAAGTAATACAATTTGGCAAATCTTCAACAAATGGCGCGGGCGGGGACGTCAAACACCTAATTCTTTTATTTGGCCTTTTATAGAGTTACCTCACAATGTGTTTGATTCTCCTATGTTATAATTATATGAGGACATTGTGAACATAGAAAAAAATTGCAAGTTATAATAGTGATATGCAGAATAAAAGTAAATATAATTGTTCAAACTACAACAAAATAGATTAGATAAGCTACCAACCACTTTTAGTTGGGTATTATGTTGTCATAGGTAGTCCTACATGAAAGCATTTAATATTAGGAAGGGTTTGTATTATTAAAGGTTACAGGAAAAGAAAATATAAGTAGCTTCATATACATTCGTTATAACAAACCTAAGTGGAAAACACCAATGTAAAATTTTAATAAAGCACAAATAGTTAACGATACTCAAAACAACTTTCAAATATAGCGCATTTTTTATGACCTCGAAAAAACGATCTATCTGAACTGCCCTACTATGATGCTTACATACTTCGATAGCATTGTCTCGACGTCGCGTCATGCTTTGTATCATCTGGTGTTTTGATATTGTACATTAGACAGAAATTACAAAGCGACAACTAGTATGAAAGCAAGGTCGGATGACGTTGGTAAGTGTTCAGAGATTTTCGAGATCCACGGATATCAAACAATACATATAATTGTTTCCTCTGTGTATATTCCAGGGTCTTATGAAACTCTTCGTACACTAACATGCGTAATCTCACTCAGCCAGTTTAAAGATATTGATTTTGAGGTCGTCAAATACAGGTTTGCGAGGCGGTATATTTGAAAGCATTTATGAGCATCATTTACTATTTGTGCATAATTGGAATTATATGTTGTTGTTTTTCACTCAGATTTGTTATAACAAATTTATAGAACCTATTTGATATTTTCTTTTCATGTAACCTTTAAAGAAAACTTTTTTTTTGAGGGGGTTGAATTCTTTAGCACTGATAATGATCCCTGAATTTTAGTTTGTTTGCAAATTATGTTGAAGATTATTAACATTCAAATTGGTATACAAAACCAGAGTTTAAATTTCCTATCTCAACAACCAAAATTTCATTTAGGTTCCTATTTTCAAAGGTTAGAAGATTAAAGGGGCGATTCATGATCCACATTTCATAAACTGTTAAGGTCACCTCTATCAAAACTCTGTTAGCTGGTATATATGTCAAATCCCAAACCGTTCTTGCGAATGTGCATGCATTTTTGCATAAGTGTGCCGTTTTCTAATAGAAGCCTACATTTGAGATTTTTAAAAGGATAAAAAGCTCATAACTTGAAAACATGATCAGAATCAAGTGAAGTGTTCAGCATGCATGCATTATCAAAGTCCATCTAGATGGGCCAGGCCCCTTAAGATGCACTATACTTTGATCGTCACTAAATAAGTGCGAATTGTTTGGCTCTTCTCCGTCCGCGAGCAAAGTTAATCCCACCCACGTGCACGCCACCGATACCGATGCGCAAGTCACATGCGATATGCACTGGTTCTGCTGCAGTTATGGTGTGTTCAGCCACGCACATACTTTTTGGTATCAATTCACAATGTGAAGAGGCCCGCCTAATAAATGTTGTCCTTGTCAAATACTGAATTTTTGTTATTTTCTGAGTCACTAACATCGAGTGCCTTCGGAGACTAGGCCGGAGGCCAGGGATTTGCGAGCGCCAAATGTTGGTGGTGTGCTTGTAAGTTTCTAGTGACTGGATGGTGTGTTAGCATGTTCATAGTAAAATGGTCTGTAGCACAGACTAAATAAATGTTGATCAAAGTATAGCAGTGACATTGTGCTCTTTTTATTTAGACAGAAAGAGGTGAGGTTTTGACCATATCACAATCATGAATTGCACCTTTTAGGCTGATTTATCAACAAAAACATTTCTCGATAAAATTTCAGGCTGTAAATAATGTGTCTTGTCAAAATAATTGCATGATTTCACTTTTAGCTGATTGGTGCATCACTAGAGTAGTAACACTTTAAAACAAATTGATGAAAAAGACTAGGAAGAAGAAAAACAAAGAATTCAAATGCATTATTTGATTTTAACCCACCATGCTTTCTATAAATGGTGATCTAAAAATACTATGCTCGGCCATGATTAAAAGGTTTTGCTACTAAGCTGTAAATGAAGTTCCTAATTTGATAATGAAATCCCACAATTGGTGATTGTACCTTGGCTGTTTTTTTGCTCCAGGGCTCTGGAAGTTTCAAATTCTGTATGAAATAGAAGAAAACCTGTGTAATACGTTAGTTGTAACGAGACAAGATAGTCTTATACCTTGTGGTATAGTTCCGGACTCATGTTCAAAACTATTTTGTCTCTCAATTCTTGGGGATGAGTTTAGATACATTAACTGTTGTCTAGATTGATTGCACACACACACGCACACACACACACAGAAACTTGTACAAATTGTCATATCTTGTAACACTTTTTAGACTCCCAAAATAATATAGGTGTTAAAAGTTAAATTTCTGTGTATCATTAAATGATCTTGCTGAAGATAATCATAACAATTAATTACTGCAATTATCTTCATAATGTCAAAATTATTACACAACACATTCATATGCAACGTTTGTGATATCAGACCATAAAAGTAGTAACATGAGAAACTGTTTGGATTCATGTGACCACTTTATTTGGCACATATACAGCCACTGAATCATGTGTCAATATTTCTCTGAGTGCAATTTGTATTATTTTTCAGATTTTATTATTTGTACAAATTTTCTGATATGGAAGACATGATCAATGTCTTAACATTCCCCATCACAATTTTTTATACTGATGATATCATCTTGAACATGTTTATAGAGCTGATTGAGATTGTAAATATTTTTAGCAATTCCTTACTGATAGGATGGCCAATCTCATGTTCAGTGAAATTATTTTGATATAATGAAGTTTCTTGCAATAATTAGGCCTAATTACAGTTAATTGTTATTGTCTAGACCATTGAGTTTTTGGTTTTGAAAATTCTGTATAATTCAAAATAAAAAGAGCAGTCAATATTTGTTTTATGCTTAGTGCAACATGCGCAGTGCATTGTGAATTTCCACTGCATTCCGCGTACTTTGTATTCTTGCGTTCTGATTGGCTTGGTGACTGATCTTGAGACTATACTATTTCCCAATAATATGATAGTTTCAAGATCACTGAGGGGAAATAGTTTTGCTATCGCCAAAATGAAATAGCAGTCAATATTTGTTTTATATACCGATTTTGTTTTGAGAGGGCAATAGTAAAAGACTGTCTGGTTCAAATTATGCCAATCAGTATAATAATGAAGTTTATTGCAGTAGTTAATACAGTAATTGTTGTCGGGACCATTTCTGTATGTGCTTAGTTATTTAACATTTTGACACATAATATTTGCTATTTTTCCTGACACAAGCCCATGGAGTGTTGGTCAGGTATATAACCTGCGGCCATTTCTAGTTTTATCTTGGGATCACCATTTGTATTCCACAGAACACCAGGCGGTTAAATTGGTATAAGATTCTGCTAAAACTGAGACAACATATACTGCTATCTAGCAGTGCAATCTTAACAAGGCAGAGACAGTTTTATTTTTAGGTCTATTTTGATATTTATCTCAAAGAATTTGCATATAAAGACTCCTTGAATTTTTAGGACATTTTTATTTCTTAGTTTGAATAACAGAATTATGCTTGTGATAAAATCTGATGTTTAAAGGAAAGCTTAAACGTTAAAATGAAAATAAATTATTGCGCTGAAAGCAAAGGGAGATACCTCTCAAAGAAACTCCAAAATTTAAGGGATATAAAGGGGTAAATCACGATCCACTTTTCATCCTCAAGGTCACCTCTATCAAAATTTATTTTTTTTGGCTAAAAAGAATCCTCAACTGGTATGTATGTTACAAACCCAAACCATGCATTCAAATGTGTTTGCATTTTTGAGAAAAGTGAGAAAATGTGTTATTTTCTAAGTTTTGTCGGGCCCCAACAATAATTACAACACAGTAGCCTATGTATTTTTTTAAATACTCAAAAGCTTGTAACTTGAAAACAAATGGTAGGAATCAAGTGAAATTTTCAGCACACATTTATGATGAACTCTTTTTATTTAGCTAGAAAAGAGGTGAGGTTTTAAAACGTTGTTTTTCCATCAGAATCATGAATTGCACCTTTAAGCACAGATGTTTGATCACCACTGAAATAGTTTTCATTTATAACCAAAAGCACATCATTGATGGCACTATTTATATTAATCACATTTCCAGGTTTTATGAATCTATGAGCTTTGATATGACGACACATGGGTAGGATGAAGAGGACCAAAAACAATTTTTGTGTATAGTAAATGCTAAATTCAAATACTAAATATTTTATTTATGCAATATTTCAAAACAATGATAAAATATCAAAATATGTCCTGGAAATGTTGTGTTTGATTCAAAATGAGCATTTTTTTGAAAAAATACTAGAATTAAATTACAGAAATAAATTCAGATCCAAAACTAATTTAAACGCTTTTTTTAGCATTGATTTCTTGTAACAGTGCATCTTTGTCAAAAAATTACTGAATGAACCAATGGAACAGCCGTGTAGAGTTGTGGTCCAGTTAGGTTTATTTATAAGGGTTAAGATTAGAAATGGTAATTGCAAGGTTAGGGCCTAGTTTTTGATAGGACATAACTTTTGCTTATTTCTAGATTTTAATAATTCTAATGGACATTAAAAGTACTATCGGATAAAATCAACTGAAAATATTCTCCAAGTCCCATAACGTCATAGACGGGAAATATATAGGCCCGCGTCTTGCAATTGGTATTGCTTGAATTTGGATTGGGATGAGAGAGGTCCCGGATTTGAGTCCTATGGTTGAATGAGGCAAAATAACAATTTTTTGTAGAGAAATTTCCAAGAAGATATGTTTAAAACGCCCCAGGGTTAGAGTTAATTTAGCTCTTGCTCAGAGCTGTCCACTACCCTCTGCAGTATAATCAAAAGCCTTTCGCCAAGGCAGCGTACGCAGCGCGCTGCCTGGGCTCATTGCTGGGTCCATGGGAGGGGTGATCCGTGGGAACGGTACTAGATCTAGGTTAATTGGTTCTTGAAGAAGTACAGAGACATTTACAAGATATCTGCCTATTACAAAAGTGCTGTGTTGATGGAGATGGAATCGAGAGAACTAGAAAAATTCTGGAGGCAACCTTACATTAATTTTTACTATACCTCATAAATATTTATTAGGAAACCACGAAATACAATTGGTCAGTTAAAGCTTATGCGCATGACTGCATTATGCCTACTTCCCCCAAGTGCGTGTAAAGCCCACGCAGGGAAAAAATTGAGAAACTATCGCACCCCTACTATCGCACCCCTACTATCGCACCCCCTGTAATCATACATATCACTTCTCAGTTGGGAATTATACGGTGATCGAGAAGAATGGACTTTTTGGTGATTTGTTGATGTGTTAATATCAAATTTTAGTAAAATATTTATAAGGTATAGTAAAAAAAATACAACATGGTTTATTTCGAGAAGTATTGAAAATTCTTGATCCCTCAGTGTTGGATGCGTGTGACTACTTCCCTCTGCTTCGCGTCGGGAAGTAGTCACTAGCATCCAACACCTTCGGATCAGTAATTTTCACTACTTCCCTCGATACCATGTTGTATTTGTATACTATTGTATCTAGGATCAATCCTACTCTGGAATCAAACTCCCAGCAACTAACTTTGCCAACCCACTCTGAATTAAATTTGCATCATATGAAGTGGCCAGTCCACTCTGGAATCAGTTGAAACAGTGAAAAGAACGTGCTATGACCACTGCATCAACCTCTCATCTAATTTT
The DNA here is from genome assembly GCA_000969725.1 of Ophiothrix spiculata. Lineage (NCBI taxonomy): Eukaryota > Metazoa > Echinodermata > Ophiuroidea > Amphilepidida > Ophiotrichidae > Ophiothrix > Ophiothrix spiculata. The sequence goes on from JXSR01S008248.1 coordinate 27,251, forward strand.
TCAAATGGGTTAAAAGAAAAATAATCACATGATATGTAAGCAAATCTTTTCAGGCAGGCTCCATCAGAATAGAAGACTCATTTATAGATGGTGACATTTTTACTTGTGACAACATTTTGCATTGAACTATAGATTTTTATATGAGGTTAGGGGAAATACATTGCAGTGCTTTCTATAAATTTAACGTGTCCTAGTTTTAGCTGTAGATGTCATAATATTAAAAATTTTGTGTGGACTTGGAACCCTAGGAATACGCGGTTATCTCTAGAGTTTATGGGTTAACTTTGGTTTAAGAGCACCCAGCTTGTTCTTGTTGTTAATACACCACAAGTTTGCTTGTCACATACTCGCCTGTCAATCAGTCAACCCAGTAATGATCCAGTTGGTCTAGGTGAGATAATATGTTGACACTATACACCTTTATCACTTCATTGCTCAGATAATAATTGTTTGGGCACCTGAAATGATTTACCTATTGGATATTTGGAGTATTTCTGGTATGACATTCTGGCATTTTCAACATTTTGTTACAACATGGCATGAATACTTCAAGACTAATTTGAATTCCATTCTAAGTTTTTTTTATAACAATTTCAGTGTAGTATATGTGGGACATGTTTCAGTTGCTAATTTTGTCTTTGATCCAACAACCCGGTATTTAATTGTATTAAATGAATTAAAAATGATAAAGAGATGTAGGGTCCTGTTGATTCGCAATAATTTTGTCCCTTCATTTTAAACATGGCACTTGCACTAAGTAAGGGAAGATCTAATGCATTACATGCCTTGACATTGCTTTGATTTTTCAGACAAAATCACATACAGTCAGGTTAATAGATCACGAGACAGTTACGACATTTGAAGAACCTTATCAATCATATATTAAAACTATATGGGACGATCCTGGTATCCAGGAGTGTTATGATAGGAGGAGAGAATACCAATTGACAGACTCAGCAAAATAGTAAGTATAGGGTGTAAACAATTTTGTTGTCAGCAAATCATTAAGTGTTCTGCTCTGTGTATGTTCTCTTACAGAAAAAATCACAAGAAGTCAGGTTAATAGATCACGAGATTGTAACGAGGTTTGAAGAACCGTATCAAACATATATTAAAAGTATATGGGACGATCCTGGTATCCAGGAGTGTTATGATAGGAGGAGAGAATATCAATTAACAGACTCAGCTAAATAGTAAGTAACCCTTAGATTGGTGAAGGGAATAATTACTCATCTGGTTTTGCTTGCTAGGTGATCACCAAAAGGGTTGCAGTTAGTTAACTAACATACACCATAGTAACACATTTTATCAGTATGTGCTCAAATTGTATTCATGAAAACATGTACTTGTTGTATACTAATACTATATAATTGTACTAACAACTTAGTTCTTCATAATCGCCTGATTAGGTGGGACACATTAGCTAACTTTCAGTTTTGAAGCTTGCTCTATTAACAATATTAACTCTGCTGACATGTTTGTATGATTTTTTCATTATCATGGTGGATTAATATTAAAACGATAGATTTATGCTGCTTTCATACTAATGTAGTTTTGTAGCTTTGTCGCTGCATGGCTCATACTTTTTAAGGAACTTGTAACTTCCAGTTGTCGTAGCGACAAAGATACATGTCACTGATATAATCAATGTTTAAAAAAAAATTGTTGCACAGAGAGAATTTTCAAGTTCCAATGAATTCAGCTTTCGTTTCGAAAGCGACTACGCTGCTAAGTTAGAAAAACAAGCGACGATAGATACAAAACTACAATAAGTATGACAGCAGCATTAATCAGCAGATTTTGTGTGTGTATATCACCTAACGTATTATGAAAAAACCCTTTTCAATCTGGGCGGGATCAATCGCACCGTGCGTGAACATCAAATCGATCATCAAGACAGGAAGCAATAGAACTGCCAAATCATGCGAGTTCATGAGTATTAATAGCCTGAGTTGCATGTGAACTTTAACCTTGGTACACAAGACGCATAAAATTGAAAAGGTTTCCTTCAGGCTAGTTTAGTTCAGCGGTGTTGTCAGCCGTGGTCTCAAATTGGGACATTCAAGTCAGCTCAGGTAATTGACCGATTATCTTTCTTTCTTCCAATATTGTGCAACCTCAAATGCTTGAGGATATAACGCACAGGCGGATTTTGAAGTCCAGAAATTGACCGAAACGGGGTTGGGAACAGTCAGGGGTACAATACCCTACTCTTACGAAACTGACTGCGATTACATGTACAG
>JXSR01S008248.1:29618-41011 GCA_000969725.1 Ophiothrix spiculata
CGAGATTCCATTCCAGCAAGTGCCCTCACCGGGAATCGAACCCGGGCCCAATGCGTGTAAGGCGAGATCGCTAACCACTACACTACGGCGCCCCCCTGCACAGTCTCGGTTGCATACGGGCTAACAGCGGTTACTTTACACCAGTGTTCGAAATACAAATTTTTCACCAGTGCATGTAACTTTAAAAATTTACATTCACATAATAATTTCTGCATGCACATATCAATGTCCAACGATGTCGGTGGATCGACCAACACATGTGTCTTTTCCGCTTGGCAGATTCTGCCGGAGATTCATCCGCGATGTCCTTTTTTCACCTTGGGAAACTGCCGAACTTTTCTTCGTAAACAAAACAGTGTACATGGCGTCTGGGATTTAGTCTTTCCTTTTGGCTTCGGTGGCATATTTTGGCTTGTGTTTGTTTTGTTTTGATCGACATATTTATTTTTGTGAATAAAAATGTAAACATCCTAACCTCATAACATTGTTTGTGAAAATATGAAAACAAGATGGTCGTTATACATATTGGTCCGTATCAAAAGCAAAGATTAATGTAGTTAGCAAAAGCACGTGGTAACGAGACATAAGCAATTGATCAATTGCGATACCCCTCTAGGGCAGTAATGAATGATATGACGTCACACCCGGTTGAAAGGGAATTCTCACGTAAACAAACACAGCGATAGTTAGTAACAAGTACGAATTTAATGCAGTTTGTGTCATATTTTCTTGTGATTTTTTAATCTTAAAATTGATTTTTAAAATAAATAATTTATTTATCTTCAGACATATATTCTAATTTTTCATTATGTATACTATTATCATGAGCAAACATGTACATGCACTAGTGCAGGTGAGAGTAGTAAGCTTACATACACAGCCCAAAAGTCACCTGCATTTGTGCATGGGCGCACGTGGTATTTCGAACACTGCTTTACACTAATGATTCTCCATGTGCTTGTGTTTTATATTCACATATTACGTTAAGTTCCAAAATATTGTTTGGTATTTCTTTAAATCTAATCAAGAGCTATAACTAATGCACCTAAAGAATGCATGTGCATTAGATAATTTATGCAAAATCATCATTTTGACATGGGTCACCATAAGAGAAGAGATCAATGTCGGCCCATTAGCCTTTTCGGAATTTCCAATCTCTTATACAGAAACTCAAATTTCGCTAATTTGTTCCATTGAAATACATTGCGTTTTTGTCAAAATTGGCCAACTTTAGAAGCTCACTGTGGTTGTAATCGGAGTACACTTATGGTTTTTGACACATACCCATAAGGAGATGAATGTTCCTAACATTATTTTATCACAGGTTCCCTAAGTGTACTCCAAATAAACACGCAAGGATCATCCGAAGATACCTACCTCTATCAGGGTATGGCTACCGCGCGAAGTGTACCGTATATTAAATATATATTAGCTCAGACTTATTTTAATTTAAAAAAAAAAAGAAAGAATGAAAAAAAAAAGAAGAATTGTATCATAGAGAGTGACTAGTCAAAGAAAATGATTGGATATAATTGAAATGAAAAGAAATGAAGAAAAAAAAAAGTAAAATAATGGGCCAAGGCAAGAATCGAACCTGAGTTCCGCGATCGCCAGGCGAGAATTCTACCATTACACCACACGTCTTACTGATAATTTCGAGGGAATAATAATACTAATAGAAATGTGTATTGCGCAAGGCGAAATATAAACACAAAATTCGAGATCAAAATTGGGGGAATTCTGTTAATTTCTATTATATTTAGATAAATGATGTTATTTAACAAAATATATGGGCTATTTAGGAAGAGTTTGATGAAAAAAATTAGAGCAAATCGGGCGCAGAGGCTCATTGGCCGACGTTGATCTCTTCTCTTGGTCACCATTATCATCAGTGCAGATAAATGTATAGCTATATTTGCAAGCTATGTGTTTCTCCGCTTTGATAGAATCTGTATGCTTTTATGCAAAGTATTGTACAACTGATCCAAACTGTAGCTACCATCTAGATGCAAAGCCGATTACGGGGATGTAGATGCCCCCATTGTAAAGCTTCACAAAAGCTATGTACAAAACTCCTCTAGAACGAAAGCATCCATGTCTTAATTTTACGTGTTTTGAGGTCACCTTTTTTTAAAAGGATTATAAACACAAGTATGCTTAATTCCATCATGGTGCTTGAGCCTAACTACAATGTAACACTCTGTTCACATTAGCTAAAAAGTCATCGGTAGTCGTAATCGATTTCATTTTCAATTCCTATTATGACAGAGGATTAGCATAAATTAACTTTGGTTTGGAGCATTCACACACTCATTCTTCGAAATCGTTTTCAGTTTGTATCGCCGTAAGTGCAGTAAGTCATGGGTCACGAGCCGATAGGTAAACACGAATTATGACGACATGTTGCGTTCTGTACACATTGGTGAAAAGTCGTAATATGTCATAGTTAAAGCGAGTTCACTTAAAATGAACGACGACTAAAGATTGTCTAAGTCATCATACAAATTTTGACATTCGACGACTTTGCCTGTTCACACTTTGAACAACAAACTTGAAATCGATGACGACCTTACTGAAATCGATTATGACTACCGATGACGTTTTAGCTAGTGTGAACGGGGTAATTGATTGAAACACATTGTAAGGGTCGCTTCAGAACTTCTGGCAACAGACAGTTCTTGGGGTTTGCCATTGTTCAGAACATTAGCAACCGGCAAGAATAGAGGGTTGGCCATCCGGAGTTTTTTGAAGTGCCCCATAAAAAGTTGCACATTTATATTAACTTACTTACTAGTGCTTAATATCATTATTTGCTTATATCATTATTTACTAACATTAACATGTAAATTGTCAACTTTCTGTTAATTATGTAAATGAGGAAACTATCAGTTTATAATTATAGCCCATGTAAGTATCAACTTGGTAATTTTGGACACTGGATGTTTTTTGCATATTTTGCGAAAATTATTTTAGACAATCAGCTTGGGTCAATTTGAAATTATTGGAAAAATGTTGTTCTTACAATGACAATAATTTCTATAACTTCGGTGTTGATGGCACAGTAGCTTTCCAACAACGACAACGAATCATTTACAATACAGATCGGTTCGAGACAGTCAAAAGTCATCCAAAGCAGAGTAATTTCCAGTGGTATTAACGATGTTGCTCTCCATCCATTAAGCTGGTTTCAAAGTGTCTGTCGTGGTGGTCATGCTACCAGTGTGACGTCAAAAATTTCAAGAGCGCAAACCCGACCGATATCGATTACCCTGTCGTGATGGTCGCAACGACACAATATTTTGAGTTGGAATAAATTTAACTTTTCTTGCGACATTCCATTGCGGCAGTATGCAAATGTGTTGTGCTACATAACAACAACTCAAAATTACAAAAATGCTTGGTTGCCTGCCGCAACTACAAGCTTGGTTGTCTGCAGCAATAACAGCTACTCTGAAACCACCTTTATGCTGTGCAAATTCGATCATTATTGATCAATCATTCATTAAAACGAGCATGGTCTGATTGCTTCAACTTTTTTCGAAACTTTCTGAGATTTTGGTACCAAAATGTTGGGCATATTTTTCTCATAACCTACAATGTATGTGTATGAAAAAGTGTCAATTTGACCAATTCACCTGAACTTTGAAACTTAGACCTCTATAGTGGTCATCTCTCATATGATATTGAAAATTAAATTTTGAATAATCAGACCAAGCTCCTTTAAACTTTATGCCACTTTTCCTGAGACAGTGTAAACAAATATTCAGAGTGAAGGGTCCAACTGTGTGTAAATGTTATCTGCACCCTGCGTTTCTGTTTTCATTGTTCAAGGAATTATGGAACTGTCTGTAGTTGAACCGTCTTCTGCGGTGGCCATATATTTTGTGGTGCATATCCTACCAAATGGTCCAATTCAACTATTTGATTTTCTGAATGTTCATCGTTTTACAAATTGAGTTCTTTGATACTTGTGTGCTGGAAATGGTTAAAGTACTTTTATAATGTATCTGGATTGTGATATAGCAAATATTATTGTTTTGAATAAATTTCAAACATGATTTATGAATGCAGTCGCCATGTATCCACAAGTTGTGACAAGAAGGAGACACCTGGAAGTACGCAACCCCGTTTATAACAGTACTATGACATCGAGCGTGCATGTAAATCGTTGTGTACTCGCTTAAGATGCACACGCAAGTGGTTGCGCCAGGCTCTAAATGTTCGTGTTCGAGAATTATTTGAAACAACAATAGTTGGAATGCACAATAGGGTAGTGATTTATCTGTAAGTTCAAAAAAGTGATGTACATGAGCTCCAATGCATGTGTTTCGGCTTGAGAGATACCGTCTTTTAATTTCTCTCCTACAGTGATCGATTGTTACTCGATCTGAAGACCTCCATTTCTTGGACAATGTAAACAAAACTATAGAGTGTAGGTCAATTTAAAAGAAAATGTATGAACTTCTGTATCACCGTGTCAAGCTGTTTTCAGAGTGACTGTCGTGGTGGTTGCATGGCTAGCGTGACATCAAAATTTTGAAGTGGGCAAACTCAACCTTGTGGCAACTGGAAAATGTTGCGGCAAGCACGACATATATCGATTACCTTGACGTGATGGTCGCAACGACATGTCGTTTTGAGTTGGAATAAATTAAACTTTTCTCGCGAAAGACCATTGTTGCAATATGCAAGTTGTTGTAACAGCTCAAAATTGCAAATTGGTGGTCATCTGCCACAGACAAGCAGCCATCAGGACAGCTGCCTTTAAGACGGTTGATGAATTCCAAGTACCACGTACCACGTTTACACAAAGCCAAAGGCGTTTACAACTTCAAAAAAGTTTTAATCAATTTTGCTTGAGTTGCTGGTGTAAATAAGGTAACTTTCATGAAGTCAACTTTAAAGTAAAATCCAAAAGAACAACTTCAATCAATTGCGGCTTTTGGCCATTGTGAATGGGGTAATAAACGCTTGCTGATTTGAAGTTAAATTCAAAACTCAATTTGGCTAGTATAAATGTGATATATAGGCCTACCTCAAGTTAGCTTGAAGTTACATTTGATTACTGTCACCAGTGGTTAATTTCACTAATATGGTCAGGAAGAAAATTTTAACATTCATTGTATATTGATGCTGAAATATGTTACATGATAATTATGCATGCAGACTGGTATTTTCATGTGCATTTTATTGTCATGAATTTGGTAAATGTAACCATCTGCCAGAAACTTTAAGTCAGATATATGTAAAACCCAGAAATCTTGCTCTGAAGTTTTCGTTTTGTGTACATTTCCAACTCAACTATGTATAGAAAATGTTACTTTCAAATATTTTGGAGTTGAATTGAAACTGGTATTTTGCAAGGTGTTACAGAAAAGTATGCAAAATCTCAATTTTGCCAGAATACGACTTAAACTTGTATATTGCTCTATCTGAAACTGAACAATGCAGACTTAACTGGATGTTTGCGGTGAAAATGGACACAATTTACTGTCTATTGTAGTTTCCAGAAAACCTGTGAAAGTATGAGGGCATTGAAAAAAATGTGTTCAAAAATAGACACTTCAGGTGATTTTTAAATTATGAATCCAAATGGTTCAAATGAATTTTAAATAAAAGCAGGTGATCTAAAGAATCCAAATCCGTTTGAATTTTTCAAATCCGACCTTCCGTTGCAAAGTTATGAAGGTTTTTGTATTGTTAATTTAACTAATTTTGGAGAACGCAGGATAGGGGATAAATCTTTTAGTTTCTTTATTTTCGCCAAGCAAGGTCACGGCACCAATCCAGTTACACCTCTAGTCAATACACAGAGTAATTTGGTCAATATTTTAATTGTCTGAATGGATATTACACACACAACAGGTGTTATTTTGCAGCTTTTTGCGCCCACACATGCGCGGGATATTTAAAGATGATTAGTTCCGCATGATAAAGAGCTGATCAAAATTACTTTAGGCGGAAGAACAGGCGCAGAAATTACACCCAAACAATCATTATTTTTGCCGTTTGTTGTTTATTACATGTGATTTAGCAGATATATTAAAAAAATTCTTGAGTGTGCATGGATGTCCACATAACTTGTAGACAACTGAAATTCTCTTTTCTTCACTTCCAAAAAAATTGGCAAACCTTTGTAAAATCAATAACTCTGCAACCACAAATCAGAATTTTTTCCTACAAATAAGTGGCTGTGCATGGACCAAATCATCTTCCTGATAACATACTCTTAAATAAAAATGGTCTATCATACTGCGCGGAACTCAGAAAAACATCTGGAAACGCAGGTGTAAACGTATCTAGAAACACTTTATTTCAGTATCAAAACAAAACTATCAAGCCCACTTAAAGTCATGCCTGCTTGAATATGAGCTATGCGTCAACGTGTGTGTGTGTCAGCGGTGTGAAAAATCAACGTTCTCCTGCCAAGTAATGGGTAAATGAAGTATCTATCAAAAATTATTTATCCTGTTCTTTGATGTAGAAACACAAGAGCAGGATTTTGGGTGAAGAAAGTCTGTTAGTTCCCAGAAAATAGTATTTTTGTGCATTTGCTGAGATTGTTGTGAGCAATGCTATCTGTTTTGCTTAAAACTCCTGTTTATCCCAATATCTGCAATTCCACTTGCGTCAACACAAGCTGAGTTGAGAAAAGCAGAACTTTCAGTGCATTTTTATATCTTCTGCTGTTGCAATTATAAAAGTGCGACGTTATTTGCATTAAACAGTATCGGAATTGTGCTGACGTTGAGTGTAAGTTCACTGAAGGGCTATACAGGGATGCAAATTTACTTGAATTCTGGAAATTTTGACTAAAGTTTGGTTGTTTTGCATTTTTAATGCTTTGCAAGTTTATGCATTTACTTCAGAGAAAAACAAAACAAAATATTGTCCTTTTGTTACTTTGCTACACCTAAAGCTGAATTCATACTCAAAACGCAATGCATGCGTTGCGTTCCCAAAAATTTTCACCTCAATCGGCACCCCAAATGAATTCACACTCAAAACGCAAATGGACTGCGGCAGCCGACAACATGAAAACGCAATGAAAGTTGAGCTTTTTGCAACTCGGTTTGCGGTGCTGCATTCGGTGTTGTGTTTTGATATCGATTGAATGGAACTCCTCAAATCTTTTACTGCACATGCTTGGTGCGTCATGCGTTTGCGTCGTGAATTCAGCTTTACGGATGTTGTCCACAAGGTTTGGACAAAAGAAAAAAAGATGTATTGTCGCAACAAAATTACAGAAGTAAAACCAGCTTAAGTATTGTAATTGTTGACATTATTCACCTTGTAATGTTTTGCCACTGTTGACAGGATCAGAAGTGATCAATTAATTATGAGAATCCATATAAATTCAAGCAAAACACTCTACACTAGATTATTCGTTGTTGTAAGATCAATTTTTTGATATTTATGTACAAACGTCAGGAAATGTTACATGCTTCTTTACATGAACTTGAGAATGTTTATATTATTGAAGTCGCTAAATTTCCTACAATTTCATGACATTTTGAACGCAACAATGTGTAGAGTTAACAAGCCTCTCACCTAACGCAGTACGAAAGACTTCTTTTAACGCGATTGCAGCGTCAAGCAAATAATCACGATATACATTTTCATTACCGATGCGTAGTAGCACACGCTCTCATCATACGCACCTTGCAGATTTGATTTGTAGGAAATTTATTGATTCCAATAATAGTTTTAGTTAAGCACTCTTATGTGTGGTACAAAGAATATTTTGGTTCAGAGAGGATCATTTTATCGTGCTTAAGATTGTGTAACCATTGGTGAAATAGATTCCTTATTAAAGTTCAAGAAAATCGCATGTAACGTTTTTGTGACATTTGTAAGCATCCAAAAGAATGACTCTGTAATTGTTTGATGTTGTCTAATTGATCTAGTTTATTAGATGGGTGAGAATCTTATGGGATTCCTGTTGAGGTGGTTTCAGAGTAGGTGTCACACTGCAGCTTGTAGCTGCGGCAGGATTTGCAATTTTGAGTTGTCATAATGTAGCACATTTGCATGTAGCCACGATGATCTGTCGCAAGAAAGTTGAATTTATGCCATTTCAAACTCAAAACGATGCGATGTGTCATAGTGATCATAACGACAAGGTTGTTAATGTCGGCTTGCCGCAAAATTTTACAAATGCGACAAGGTTGAGTTTGCGCACTGGAAATTTTTGACGTCACGCTGGTCACATGATCATAACGAAAGGCACTCTGAAACCAGCTTAATTCCATGGAGAATTATTGTGAGACGGGATTGTCAGATTATTCCTGAATTTCTGATCCTCTTTAAGGCTACAAATACTGCAAACCTATGAAAAATACAATGTGAAATCTTGCAGGAAAATTAAGGCAAGTCATATGGCACCATGTACATATAGGTTTGTGGACTCCAACAGGGATAAAAAGAAAAACTTGCTAAAGCAGATGACAGTTGAGCTGAGTGTATGATTTGGGAGCAGATATCCAGTACTTAGTGAGATTTGGAAACAATTGTCTCAACGTTCAAAAGTTTTCGCCTCTTAAGGGTCCAGGGCTGTATGACTCCCTTTTTTACAAAGCAGACCTTAGGTTGAAAGTTTGTCAAATAAAGCCAGGGAACAAACCCTTTTTACACATTTTTAGAAAAAAGGTTTTTTCCCTGGCTTTATTTGACAAACTTTCAGCCTAAGCTCATTGCTATATTTAAACAGCAAGTACAAGAAAACCTTAACTCCATGGGCTCCCTCTGCAACTATATACTATGACAGTTATCTAACAATGTCTAAAAAAGTCAAGTACAAGATCAAATGTGACACTGTGATGGAGATATAAACATGGAAATGTTTTTTAATGATGTAAAAGCATTTTCAGAGATTTGTATGCATTATATTTTGTATTTATAATTTACAGAAGGGAGCTATTGGAATTGGGGTTTTCTTGTACTGGCATATTCAATTGGTAATTCTAAGCATGTAATTTCTAAATTTTATGGGCCACACTGTTATTTTATTATAATTGCCCTCCTAATGAATATAAAGTGTACTGTAACCATGGAAATTGTTTAGGGGAATCTGGCCATCATCTTGTATCTATACACGCAGATCTCGGTGTTGCATAGTCTGAACCAGAGAATACAAGTAATATTATCAACATGATATTGCAGTTAGCGCAGGTAATTCAAATTGATGCCACAAGCCCTGCGAATGTTTGAACGGTGGCTGGAGCTCCGGGAATTACATTATGACGTTACTTCGACAGTGAATTACCAAACATGGAGAGCAGTGTTCCTGCTAAGGCTGTATGCTGCACCATTGGTGCGGGAGCCGGTAAAATTGGTGCAAAAGGTTTCTGAAAATGTGTATAAAAAAAGGGTTTTTCCCTGGCTTTATTTGACAAACTTTCAGCCTAAGCTCATGACTTAGGCGTAAGCACCTCTTCAACTTTGTTTGCTCAAAAAATTGCTCGAATTGACGCAAGCTCAAACACCTATGCAGGAACACTGATGGAGAGTATGAATCATGTGTGAAAAAATACTTCAAGGGCTCAGTCATAGCATCAACGTATATAGCGTACACCGTTTTAGACATAAGCACACATATATTTTTTATGGTCAAAAGAGTAGTTGTACGTCGAGGGTTTATACGTTGATGTATGACTGAGCGTTAGTTTTATGTATACATTGGTATGCCGGGGTGTTGGCTTTGGGGGCTGAAATCCCCCGCGTAAGATTTTAAAAGTCATGTATATAAAAATCAGCCTGTTTTTAATTATTTCAATATTAATTTCAGCATCGGCAAATCCCATTAAGCCCCCGCAAGGAAAAAACCTGGGTACACAAGTGGTATAGGCTAGATAGTGTAACCTTGAAATTTAAAATATACATTGATTTATTTTTTGTTGCAAAAATTGTGTGGTTTAACTTCAAGTTGAGTACATTACATGATTGTTGGGGTATAGGTGAAGGACCAGTCATGCTTAAACTATTAAACTGTATTGCACAGATCACATGTACATCGCTAATTGAACCATGGTACCATGGCAACAATGTGAAATAGCAGCCATTGTCATGCATGGACTGGTCAAAGAATTCTGCAGTCATTGCCAAGTACCTGGAGATCTGGGATTGCACTGACTATTGCTTACAATGTAGAGGTCAAATTGAATAGTCTTTATTTTGTGGTTAAATAAACTGGCAATGGTTGTTAAAGGTGTGTATTCCGATCATTTTCACTCAAAAAATCAAATTGGAGATTTTTATACCTGATGAATTTTTCTCATAACCCCTGTAAATTTTCATGACCATATTGTTTTTCGTTGAAGAGAAATGGTAAAAACGTGCTGAATTTCTGGGATATTTTGTTAACAAAATGAATATTATAGGTTTCTATGGGTCACTCTCAGACACATTTTTGCCTTCAGCATTTATTTGGCTCAAGGTATACAAATGACTTGACAATTGCTGTAATATGTAGGTGATGACCCTTCATTCAAATATGGAAAAAGTATATGTTAAATTTATCACCAGATCGGAATCTGGTGATAAATTCCGATCAATCGTTCAATCGTCTCCGAAAATGGCAGGATCAAAGGCTACCAAGAATCATCCGCCTTGCATCGATATGATCGTCGCAGCAATTGGCAGTCTCAAGGAAAAGAACGGGTCGTCTATGCAGGCAATAAACCTTTAAACTATTGAAGTGCGTATTGTAACTTGAAGGAAACAAACAGGAATATTGTACGATGGATGATGAACTCAAAAATTGACAGCAATTATGTTATGTTTTCCATGGGTACAAAATATATTTATATGGTTTTAAATGTAGACCTAACAATGGGCAAAAGACATTGCACTTTGAAACATGATAGTGTAGCAGTGTGCAACCCATATATTTGCCAGGACCATATCCGATTCTTGGTGAGGCTACTTACATTGTGTTGAAATTGCTACCTGACAAGTTCTTATTCAGACGGATATCCTGGTCACATAACCTTACGGCAGGGTTATGTGTTTACAGCATCATACCGGATAGAAGTCAAGATTTTAATTCCGGGTGTAAACCTTGCGGCTTGTAGGCCTATACGATGTCTTCAGTTAGGGTCCCATAACCGACTGGGCTTCTCAAGCATTCAACAGTGTCATACCGATGTGTTTATCTGAATTAAGTGCTACATGGTTGATCAATTTTAATTGGGTTATCAAGAAGAATATTTCGCCCAATCACAGCCTCTCATTTAACAGAAAAAATTCCAAGGTGTAATTGGAGAGTTGTTGATTTTTTCCCCAAATGCAATATTATTGTTAATTTTTCTTTTTAGTGTACAAAAGATATTTCTAGTTTGTAAAAGTTTAGGCCTATAAGGAAGTTGATTCGAATGCCTAATTTATGCATTTTT
>JXSR01S008248.1:41061-53789 GCA_000969725.1 Ophiothrix spiculata
CTGTAATAATAACTACGTACCGACAGAACAAGATGTGCTGAGAGTACGAGTACCCACAACTGGCATAATTGAGTACCCCTTTGACTTAGATTCTACATTTTTACATGGATTTATGTCAATACATTACTTGTATTATTGGAAAAAATCAATAAAATATAAATGTTGAATAATATTTCTTTGTATTTGTTTAATGTTATTAAGGTCATTTTTAACTGAGATTGGCCTTGTCTCCTATACAATTGGCTCTGTCAGCCACCAAGGTCATGGTGGAGTAAGAATAGAGATTATGTAGTGCATTGCATAAAATGATGGGTAATTTACATTGGGATGTATTTCCTCAAAAGGTAAATGTCCCGGAGTGCCACTCATCTTTGGAACTTGTAATCTTGCGTGTGAATTGACTATCTAGAACCTCAGCTAGGATTCCTGATATTTCTCACAGATACCCTAAACAAGGATTTTTTTTGGTAAAAAAGTACCCTAGCATGGACACTGATATAAATTACATCATATGTACCCCAGGCCTAAGCAAGGACAAGGAGAAACAAAACACACAATTTTTTGACCAATAACTGATGAAATATGATTTCAAATGTGGGCATATAATGGGTAGTCAATCTAAATATACCCTATGCGAGGATTGCCTGTGAAATTACATACTCTAAAGTCTTGGAAATTGCCTGTTTTGATACCCTAAATGAGGATCCTATAGGGTCCGAGCTTTGCTTGTCAGAACTACCCTCATGCATGCCTGAAAAGTGTTGTGTACTCGCGTAAAATGCACGTGCAATTGTGTTACACCAGACTCTAAATTTTTGTGTCTGAGAATTATTTGAAACAACAATAAATATGATGTAGAGTTATTTAAAATCTTAAGCTATGTATCAATATGTAATGTATTACAGCCAAAGTTATTTGTATTTTGTGAATAATTTATTGTGGAGGGTTATGTAAAGAGCATCAAATCTCAACTTACCAGGTTTTAGGATGTGCCACAGTGACACAAGACCCTTAAACCATTATTAGCAGTTGCTTTGATGCAACTTGTTCAGTTATTTTCAGTACCTTACAATTGAATATCAGAATGTAACACTGATTCAAGTCCCTGCTGTCCAATCAGGTAAAGGGAAGAACGGTAACTCATCCATGTCATATTGATTTTTAAATGTCACTTATTTTCATTATTGTAAGGCAATATTTGTTTGCCTTAGGGAAGCATGGACTTGGGTCTGTGTTGCATTCTGGTATTAAATCACAATGTCCTCTTAAAGGATGCCAATTATAATTTGATTCCCATGTGTACCAGGCTTGATGTTTATTTATTTCATCAACTTGATTTATTTTCATAGAAACTTGTTACACTTATAATGTATAATGTAGTTATTTACAAATCCTAAATGACACTTCAAATATGATTGTTAACTAGATATAGATATAAGATGTTCAAACAAATAGCTGCAAATTTTAAGGGAATTGCAGCCATTTTGTCCTGAATGGGGGTCTAGTTTTGAAAAATCCAAGTTTTGTGACATACTTCCAAGGCTGCTTGTCCTGTTTGCATAAAGCTGAATTGAGACTCAATGCTATACAGCCTGTGCAGGTGGCAGTTTTGAGCAGTGCCAATAGATTGATATAGATTGATATAGATTGATATAGATTGATATCAGATCATGACACCACTTGCAGCAATACAAATCTACAATGTTATGCAAAACTTGTTGGGATTCTTATACTGTATACATAAAAAGTCAGCTTTGTAAAATTGTGTGTGTGATATTATCAAGAACTTCCGGATGTTATTGTTTACAAAACTTTTCCAATCCCCCTCCGGACCTGCCCCTCCTAAATCAATGTTGTGTACACGTATGTCTAAAATATGCAACATTGATTAAGGGGAGCGGGGAGAGTGCTTTGTATCAAAAAGTGTCCCAGCAGTTTAGTAGTTGAAAAGCTGAACTTTCACTATGTTTTAATGTATTGCCGGCTGCAGCAGTCCGTTTTGTGTTTTGAGTGTGAATTCAATTGCTGTGCTTTTCGCAGTGGAAATTATCAGAATAAGTGTTTGTGTTGAGAATAAATTCCGCCTCAAAAACTCAAAATTGACAATGCTTATTGTTAAGGTTACAACTGCATTGTTTCTGACTTCAGAAGTGTTATTTCTGCACACTGAAATTTTTTGTAAGTTCAAGAACTGACAACCAACAATGTGAACGCTATTCCCAATAGTATTAACATGGTAGTCAAGAAAACATTGATTCTCATTTCTAACTTCCTAGGTTCCTATTTCATCCAACTTGGTAATAACACAGTTTCAGGATTGTGCATCAAAATACAGATGAAGATGGATATGAAATTATTGACATGAATGTGAATATCCTTCTGCCGTTGCAAAGAGAAGAATCCCGCTTATTCTCCCAGACGACTTTTAATTGACTTTTGAAATTTTGGTAACCTGTCCCTGAAATTTAACCAAAACCCTATTGCTCAAAATTTCTAAACCATTGCTAACCTTAAACCTAAATTCTAACTCTATTTTGCGGGAAAACTGGAAACAAATTCTGAAATTTTGATAATTTTAACGTCGGGGAAAAGCGGGATATTTCTTATTGCTCTGCTGATGCACTACATTCGGATGCTTGGATAACTGAAAGAAGCGTCTCTGTCAACATGCCGCCTTGTATTTACACACTCGCAATGAAACTCATATCTTTCACTTTTTTTGTTTTTCTTTCAGTTACCTTAGTGATTTAAATAGAATCTGTAATAATAACTACGTACCGACAGAACAAGATGTGCTGAGAGTACGAGTACCCACAACTGGCATAATTGAGTACCCCTTTGACTTAGATTCTATTATTTTTAGGTAAGTGAAACAATAAAATGTCCATGGCATACTATTCTTTGATCAACACTAAGTAGGCGGAAATTATGAGGCTTTTCTTTATCCGCAAGTAAACATAATCCCAGTTACACACGCGTAGTAGATACTTATGCTCAAGTCACACGTGCAATGCGCGCTGCGTCCCCTGCAGATGTGCTGTGTCCAGCTACGCACACGCTTATTTGAATCAATGCACGATGTGAAGAGGCCCGCCTATTTGGTGTTGATCAAAGTATAGCAAGATGAAAGTGGATGCTTATTGAGATGACTAAAGATGGTTTCAGAGTAAGTGTCACAATTTTATCTGGCAGCTACGGCAGACGACCAAGCACTTACATTATCGTGCTTGCCGCAAGGTGTGACAAGGTTGGGTTTGCGCACCTAAAATTTTGATATCATGCTTGTCGCAAGACAGAAACTCTGAAAGCCAGCCTAATTTAAATTATTAGTGCCTGGTTAGTGTCTTCAAAGCGTCATCTAAAAGCAAACCACGTGCTGGCTGTATCTTGTTAGTATATCATGGACTTTCTTTTTAAATTTCTTGCTCTTGTGGTCTAGGATTTTGTTCATGTGATTCGTAAAATCCCTTGGGGAGCAGTTCAAAACTCAACCGGAAGTTGACCGCCCAGAACCGCCCGTTCTAGCTTTTGTGCACTGTTTAGAAAAATGGCAACTGCCCTGAACGGTTGATATCTTATTGTGTTGCAGCATAATGGAAAGTGAAGAGAAATAGTGGAATTAAACCGTGGCATGTATCTTAATATCTTGAATTTCCTGTCTCCATTTAATTTTTGGAGGTCAAAGATTCTATTCTTTGAACTTGGATAAATGTGCTGAGTTTCAGAGACCTCTCTCTCAAGGGAAAGGTTATTCATTGCTCTATATTATTTATGTTTTACCGCAATGTAGTCGGAAAGTACACACACTAATGGTGCATTCAGAGTCCAACGATTTCACAGTGATATCATCGCATGACGTCTGTTGTTGCACAGACTTTACACGCGCTACATTGTTCTACGCATATTGCGCTATAACTTTTGATGACTGCGTATTGGTAGACATTGTGCGATGTTGCAATGATGAAATCGCTGGACTCTGAACGCACCATAAGTATTGCAACATCATAATTACAATTTTTGTGTCAATTTCTATTGGTATTTGACTCTAGATTTCTATAAAAACATCAATGAAACTAATAATGATATCTACTTGTATATACAATCATTGTTTCGATTGCTTATGATTTACAAATACAAAGTAGCATATCTGTGTTATCTACTGATGATGGCAACCATTTGTCTAAGTGAGGTTTCATTTCACAATCTTGAGCACTGACATCAGACCAGACCCAATGTATGACACTTCGTGTCTGTTGTGACTGCGCTTGCCAATACATGTTGCTTACTCCATGCTAGAAAACAGTTGCTAAAGGTCAGTTTCCTTTTATCCTTGTTTCCTTGGGCAAGAAACTTAACTGTAATTACTTTGTGGTTTGGAAGTCACGTAAATCCGTTGGTCCCTGTGTGAATGTTCCTTCTTGGGGCGCTGCATACAGAGTAGGCCTATACCTGGTGTTGAGTCTATCTGTTTGTGGTGCAGTTGCGGTACGTTTTGCACTGTAAGGGTACTGGTAGTTGTAAAATTTAAGCTTCAACCTGGTATCATTCAGCTCCATTCAATCGTGTGCTTTAAATAATACCACTACCAGTAGCCTTACAGTGCAAAACGCACCGCAAACAGATAAAAGGAATCTGAGCTTAACAGCCTGTGTGCGATGGGGTGTGGTGCTCTTGTCTTGGAAGATAAATGGATGAATATATTCTGAACAGATGTACTAGGGTTTGAATTCAGGATGTTCATTTTTGATATCAAGGTTTCTGCTCACTATTACAAGTTCCGGTACACACCAAAACAGCCCAAACAATAATGGATACAGCATCACTTGTCGCCATTAGATACTGGTTGCAGGGGTTGTAGGCTTGGTATTTCTCCTGCCAACGATGCATTCCTGCATTATTCAAGCCTAGTTTGAACCTGGTCTTGTCAGAGAAAAAAACCCTATTGTGCCATTCATCAGCCACTGTCCAGTTTCTTATCACTAACACAGTTCTTCACTGTGTATTTACTAGCAAGATCAATGGTTAACCTCTTGCTACCCTAGAACTAAGTCCAATGTCGCGGCACCGATGGCAACCAAAATCTTGGATGAAATACATCGGGCCTGATGATGTGAAATAACTGACGATCTTCTTGGGCTATGGTTTTTTTAAATGACCACTTGTTTGCAGTATATTGTTATAGCCCATGTGCTATGATGTATACACAGTATAGCAACAAAAACTAAAAAGCTTGAAAAATTAACAGAAATGTCTTTGTCAAATCAAGACTACAATTATCTTAAGATCTTCATTTGTGAATTTTTGTTAGTATGCCATGTTGGAAGCAACACATTTTTTTTTTGTCAAAACAAGCCAAAGGACTTTATTTCATAGGATGAATTGGCATTGGTCGCATTGCTCAAAAGAATTAGCTGTACATTGGTATTCTTTTGTACAAGCCAGTTGGGCCTGTAACTTTTCAAAGTTAACTGCCAGACAAGAAATAGGCCTACTCTCTTCTGCTACTATCTGTTTGCGTTTTAAGAATGAATTTAATTACGGTGTTTGCTGTGAAAATTATTGGAAGGGCAGTTGAGTATAATTTCAAATTTCATGTCAATACAGAATTGCATTTACTTAAAGTATGACTTCAAATTTTAGTGATGACATGACGATATCACTAGATGCATCAGCAACGAACATATACGTGATGACTCACCCCGAACGGGACTTTGCAGATTATATCAATTTTGATTTTATCCTATTCATATGTTAGTGTTAAATAATTTCCTAAGCTTTAAAATGACACATTACTTGTTGAAATTGATCAAGGCGATCAAATTTTACAATAGAAAATGCGCTTGAAATTCTTATTATGTTCTTTATTTTTTGCTACCTATTTTCATCCGTTTCTTGAAAAGTGTTCTGTCACAAAGTCACCTTTTTCGGGGTGAGACATCACATATTTGAGTTGAATTGATTCCAACACAGTCTTACATGTGACACGCCAATATCGAAAGGTACCTTACGGGTCCCGAAATCAAAAGTGGTATTTTGTCTCATCTGAAAGCTGGGATTTTAAGCTTTAAAATGTCATCTTCACTTTAGGGTATTGGATGTTCGATTGTATAGTAACTTTCCAAATTGATAAAAGGCAGTTAATTATGCTGATTCAGCAAACTACTGTTCTGAGAAAAATGTTTTTGTACTGAGTAAAACTTAAATGGAGAGAGGAGTTTTATCTTGGTTTTTAACACATTTTTCTTATGTTTTGGATGTTGGAACCTGATTAATATGATAGAAGATACTTTAAAGGTAACATTTCTAATGGAATTAGAAATTTGACTTTAGACGCCATTTTTGACTATGCTCGGCTTTAATCGACCGTATCTCGTAATTTACTATGCCGACCTTAAGGTACCTTTCGATATGTTGGGTCACATATGACCAATCATCAATCATCATTCCCTGGTTGAAACTTCACATTTTGTATTAAAGTAACAACAAAATGGACATAAACACATTGAGCATTGTTCTGACCTTGCAGCTTATTGTGTTGGAAATACTCTTGTGTTTAGAGGTAAATTAGAACTATGTTTTTTAAGGTGCTGGCTATTGAACTTTCCCAGCCTAACCCACAACTCATTTCTCAGATATAGTCATGTATTTGTTTTATTGGTGTGATAATTTTTTTTTGGAATTGACCAATAAGTAGGCATGATTAGTTCATGAATATTTATGCTGAGACATGATTTACATAGTTCTAATGACGAATATTTTCCCATTATTTTCTTCCAGAATGGTTGATGTAGGAGGGCAGAGGTCAGAGCGGCGTAAGTGGATTCATTGTTTTGAGAATGTCACATCCATCATGTTCCTAGTCGCCTTAAGTGAATATGACCAAGTACTGGTGGAATCAGACTGTGAAGTAAGTATTGGTGTGTTGTGTTTACATTTAGTTCATGTCTTGGTCACATATCCCGCCGCTGATAGATGTCTGTGAATCGAAAGAAAGCTGCAAGGCCAAAACACCTGTATTGGTCATAAGTCGGCCTCCGTTTACTATGTGACCATAGCACGTTTGCTATGTGACCATAGCACATGAACATAGACAAAGTCAACAAACCGTAAAGTTTTTGTCTCGGGTTATACTTTGATCAACACCTAATAGGCGGGAATTATTAGCCTTTTTTCATCCGCAAGTAAAAAAATCCCAGTAACACGGGCTCGCACGCGCCATAGATGCTGATGCGCGAGTCACACGTGCAGTGCGCGCTGTGTCTCCTGCAGTTATGCTGTTTCCAGCTACGCACACGCTTATCTTTATCAATTCACGATGTGAAGAGGCCCGCCTATTTGGTGTTGATCAAATTATAAATACCTGCAGTATGCTCTTGGGGCCTCTCTGCAAACATCAAACATGCCTTTCGGTCACTGACCAATATCATGTGATCAAAAGTTGGCATCTTCTGAATTTCAGCCCAGTATGATACCGCCAACACAACAAAATCTTGCAAGTAAGTTAAATGTGACCAGGGCTTTATAGCTCCTAAATTTCAAAGTCAGTCAGTCAGAAAATCCATCAACTGTAAGTTATAGATCTATGCTTGCTAAAAACTGCCACAATATCCAGAATCTTTGTATTCTGTGTTATCTGTGTACGTACTGGACAAGTATACGAGAATCTTGATTCTGGTAAGGTTTTAATCTGAAAATGATTTTTTTTTGGAATTTCCAATGGATATTATGAGATCCAAGTTTTCCCTGCTAATGGTAACTGTACAATAAGCAAAAGCTGTGAATACAGTGATCAGAGTACAAGTGCCCTTGAAAATTTCCCTGTGTTTAGCATTGGTATTTAACATTTAAAAATAATAAATTTGCCCTGTACAGAATCTTAAATTCTTCAATTTTTTGTAAATTATGACAGCAGTTTTTTGATTTTTGACATCCAGAAATGACCCAAACATGATTGGGATAGTCGGGGTTTAAGCACCCTCACTTAATGATACTGGTTTGAGATTACATGTACAGGTATAACTCTAAAGTAAACGGGACAGGCAGGGCTCATTGTTCCGTCGAAAAGATGATAGTCTATTATTATTATTAATTTACAAGATTTATCTAAACACCTTGTGTGAAGAGCAGATGTCAATTTCCTGACGCAAGTGCGGCAAGAACCATCAAGCAGATAAAATGTTTAAGCTTCTGAGATTCTGCACCGGCAAATGCCCTCCCTCATTGGGAATCAAACCCATGTGCAATCATAAGTAACGCAAGATTGGTTACCACTACACTACAGTTATCAAAACATTTTTAAGGGGAGCATTGGAGCAAATTTGCGCCTGGTGATTGGTAAAATTCTCCAGGTTCAGCAATAAAATTGTATACAAAGTTATAGACCTGGAGCAATTTTTTGGCAATTTTCAGTGAAATCTCTCCAGGTTCTGGAATCCTTATAGGCCACTCAAAAATTCATAGGACAGAGAAAACAAAAATCCATAGTACAGGGCCCCAGTATTTGTAAATGCAACCCATACCATGGAGTTTTGTTTACATTGTCCAATACATTTTTGCTTTACCTATAAAAAAATCTTGATAACACTCCCCTATTGGGCTGTCCTCTGTAAGCTGCAAGGACTATGTACAAAAGTGTTAGATCTGGTTTGAGAAAATTGATTCCTATAAAATTTATTGTTTTTTTCAGCCCCTTTCTGCTTGAATTGATTTATCATATTTATGAACTGTGCATTAAAAACTTTTAATTCGGCATTTTGCCTTATATAAAGATAGAATAAAGGTATGTTTCATAGCAAAACTCAATTTTAAGCTTACTTAAAAGAAAATTCTAACTTGCTAATCAGGTAAACTCTATCATGCAAGTAGACCTAACTTTTGTAGACCTTTGGAGGCTTTTTGTTGAAGCAAGGACAATAAAAACCTTACCTTGTAAGAGCTTCATCAACTATCAAGGTCTACACATCACAACCTAGCCAAAGGGCGATACCATGCAATGTAGGTTTTTGCTCTGTGATTACTTACGTTATTCTGGTTGTATAGGTTTAATTTCTTAATTCACACACATTCTCTTGGTATAAAATGATCTTCTATTTTTCTTTTTCAGAACCGAATGGAAGAGAGCAAAGCACTATTTAGGACAATCATCACGTATCCCTGGTTTCAGAATTCCTCAGTGATTCTCTTCCTCAACAAGAAGGACCTTTTGGAAGAGAAGATCATGCATTCACATCTGGTAGATTACTTTCCAGAATTTGATGGTAAGTTGAAACAAAATACTGTAAACGGGTATATTTTCGCTAGCAGAATTTTCACGAAACCAGACAATCACAGCCTTTTCGCGCATGTTAAATTAGCGTTTTAATGCTTCATTACATAGACCTGCACATAAAATTAATGTATTCGCGGGGTGTTATATTCACGGTTAGATGCTGATTCACGAAAATTAAATCCTCACGAAAATAACCCTGTTTACAATACTCATGGGGGCTTCCTCCACTGTGTTGAAGGATTAGTCATAGTTTCTTATTCTGAGTTCAACTTTATTCTGCACCAACTGTACGCAAAACAATAATTTATTGGACAGTGTAAACAAAAATCCAGAGTTAGGGGCCCTAATTGTAAATGCAACCCCTTCCCTGGATTTTATTCTACTCCAACTAGTTTAATAATTAGTATGTTCAGGAAGTCCACTAAAATATCTACTTGTTTGAAGTTTATTTTGATACCAAAACATGATGCACTCATCACTATAACATAGCAATAAAAGCTTTAATTTTGAGAATTTAATGATTAATTTAAAGAAACATTTCCATTGAATCAAAACTTTGTCAGTGATCAGCCAAAGTGAAATATTTTTTATGTTTATTTTTTATTTGTTTTATTATTTTTTTATTACACTTTAGAGGAGTGATCCTCACGGGTATACCCAACAGTGATAAACACTCTACAAGGGGTACCCCTACAATGACCAGAACAGGGTTGGGAACAATCAGGGGTAGAATACCCTACTCTTTACGATACTGACTGCGATTACATGTACAGTAGGATTGTACAGGTATGACTCTTCTGTACATGGGACCGACGGCTTTACGTCCCCTCCGAAGGACGACAATCTCTCATGAAATATTCACCCAACTCTAAATACTTCATGTAAGGGGCGGAGAAGATCGAATATCTGACCCAATGCTCCCACCAAGTCAGACAAACATCTTAGCAAAGATTCCGAGATTCCATTCCGGCAAGGCAACCCTCACCGGGAATCAAACCCGGGCCCAATGTGTGCAAGGCGAGATTGCTAACCACTACACTACGCCACCCCTTGCGCTTCATTTTTCTTGATTTTTCAAATTTTTATTTTGTAAATTTTTGATCATAACTTGTTACTGTTCAGAAATATTTTTAAGAAAGCTACATTTATTCAAGTGCTTTGCTAAATATGTAATGTAGCGTTTCAGGTGAGGTTTGTGATCATTCGCGGGGTCAAACTTTCAAAACAAGGCATCATGTTTTCGTAGACATCATTTGCGAACTGATTATGCCAAAATTGCATTAAATCAGGTGAATTTAGAGAAGTTTATCAATAGAAAATAAAAAAAACCCTCTTTTTTTCAAAAACCTGGAGGAGAAACATAAAATTTTATTTACTAGGCCTAATGTAATTCAAAAGTGATTGACTCTTTTATTACCAATAGTTATATAAGTTCAGCAGGAATAGTAATGCATAGCGAGCGAAAGTGCTTTCTATAAATATAGTAATATCAGTTTTAAGGGTAGAGAAAAGCATCTAAATATAACATAAAATCAGTAAGAGTCGCATAAAGTTTCTAACAATATAGTGAAATCAGGACATGTAAGCTCAAATTTGTACTTAGTACCTTTAAACACATCTTGTAAAAGTAACATGTGTACCTCGTACATGATTTTCACAGATTGCTGTGATACAAAATTGGATAGATTCGGCCCATATTTATTGGTCGAGCTATGAGTTGCAATATTTTAAAACTCATAGCGAGACCAATAAATATTAGGTGTAAATCATCCAATTTTGTCATTATCATGCATCCCATCCAATATTATCATGTATTGGACAGCTCAAAGCATGATAATGGGGAAACATGTGCTCTTTAAAAAATGACCGATTTGATTCTCATATTTTTAGAAGCTCTTGATTGCAAAATCCAAACAAAATCTGACAGACTTGAAGATGACTAGGGTGTGGCTCTGGCGTATTTAATTTTGTCCTAGAAATTCTCTAAATCTTGAAGGTCTAGCCTAGATTCCACCTAGAATTAGAAAATAAAATAAAAAGGAATTATACAAAATATATTAAATTAAAAAAAGTAAAATTGAGAGAGAATCATTTTTTTTTTCAATAAATCACTCTGTGATGGAGGTATGATGATATGTTTTCTATTAATCCTTAATTTGTACCTTGATGGAATTATCAGTTACAAGCTCAAACAAAGCTTACAGAGACAATTTGTATTTAAAAGAAAATCAATTAATCAAAAATAATTGGTTAGCCCATCACAGGTGTAGAAACATAATGTAAAGATTTGACACAGGAAACACTTTTTTCACACAATTTTTTTCCGATGTAAAACAATTAAAAAGTTAGTAATGTATTGTAATTTTCTCCAATACTCCACAGAGTCAGGGGAACTACTGGCAGGGTGTATTATAAACATGTTGTATCGATTCAAGTGAAAAAATATGTAAGAAGGAAAGTAGCGGGAAGAATGTTGGTCAGTCCCTTTAAGTATTGGGTGTGGTTTGAACATGCTGCATAGCTTTAGATGTGACTTGGGTGCGGCTGCCAAAATGGCTGGTTGTGCTAGCCCTAAACTTTTCAAAAACCACACAGCTGAGAGAGCCCACTTTCATGATTTCAATGTGACCTTGTGACCACCACAACAGATGATCAGACATCAGCTGAAAACTTGTTTAAGGACTCGTTCATTATACTGTCATAACCCTATCTCACACGTTGAAAGACTGTCTAAGTTCAAATACGTTATACAAAAATTTCTGGAACTTCTGATTCCCGCCATCCCGATCCAATGCCCAGCTATGGCATGCCACCGAGCGTGGCTTGCCTCAGCAGCAATTCCAAGCTCATTTATATCTATTTTGTACTCGAACTTCGGCTAATTCCTGATTTCTGCCTGTAGTACATAGAGGGTTACGGGTTTTTTCCTGGGGGGGACTGATCCGCGTCCCCGTTACATTAATTTTGTTTCTAGAACACATATCACCAATGACCAATCCAAGTAGCTCAATGTACTCTTTGTTCATAGTTGTTTTTCAATTGTACAAAAGAAATAACATAAACTTCAGATAAACAGTGATTATAAACAATTTATGTCAAAAAATGTCACCAATGACCAATCCAAATAGCTCAATGCAGCAGTACTCTTTGTTTATAGTTATTTTTCAATTATAAAAGTAATAACATACACTTCAGATAAACAGTGAGTCTAAACAATTTAGATACGGAAGCTTTTATAAAATTCAAAACACATCAGTTATCAGTAACTTTCACCACACAGTAACCCTTAAATATTGTGTTTTGATTTTTCTGGAATATTTTGTTGCCAATTTCGTCAGATATTTTGATTCAGTTATAAACTTCTGAATGGGGTTAATTTAGGTTACCAGTGCAGTCCTCTGTTATTAATTCATATTGTTTTATCACTAAAAAGTGATAAAAGTAGTAACAGTAACAATAA
>JXSR01S008249.1:17891-28735 GCA_000969725.1 Ophiothrix spiculata
ACTTAAATCATGTTCTGGGCTACCTTGCAAATCTGAACATCCTAAATTGACTGTGTTTTGAAAATTTTACATTGTATAGACTAACTGATAAGCCAATTTTTTTCTTATTTTATCTTGTGGACTCATTTAGATCATGATATCTAGACAAAACCACAACCAGTCACCTCATAGCTGACAAAGAAATCCGGCAAGATATAAACAAATCCTAAAAAGTCAACAACACATGGGTACAAAAATTTTGAAACACCTTGTATAGCAATGAATAGGCAATCATTTAGTGGTATAAGCTCTTCAAAGTTCCAAGATTTTGGAAAATCATCCCCTCCATGCTAAATACCCGACATATGCACATTACCTGGCAGGGGTGTGAGAGTCGGATGATTAAAAGAGCTGAAAAAAGCTGAATAGTGACAAAATGCCAAAAACAGGCTGAAAATGAAAGAAAAAGCTTATATTAGGACTCTTTTGAAAGCATTAAAAAAAGCTGCAATCAGCTCAAAAGCTGAACTCTCACACCCCTGACCTGGGGTATTTCAAATGTGACCTGTTAGGGCGAAATCATACTCGGCCTCCAAACAAAATTTTTCCTACCAAACATTAGGTCGTGACGTCACCAAATATTTGCCATCGAACTTAAAGTATGAACGGGTAGCTAACATTTGGTCCAATGTATATGGCAATTCAATAGCATGTGCAATCTAGCGCGAAATTTTATTTGGTCTCAACTCGGTGTTGAAGTTATTTTGTTCCAAATATTTGCCATCGAACTTTAAGTATGAACGGGTAGCTAACATTGGTCCAATGTATATGGCAATTCAATAGCATGTGCAATCTAGCGCGAAATTTTATTTGGTCTCAACTCGGTGTTGAAGTTATTTTGTTCCAAATATTTGCCATCGAACTTTAAGTATGAACGGGTAGCTAACATTGGTCCAATGTATATGGCAATTCAATAGCATGTGCAATCTAGCGCGAAATTTTATTTGGTCTCAACTCGGTGTTGAAGTTATTTTGTTTGGAGTCACTCGTCATTTTGACGTCACGACCAAATGTTTGGTAGGAAAAATTTTGTTTGGAGGCCGAGTATGATTTCGCCCTTAATCTTGCACCTCAACAAAATCATGCATGGGTATTTTCAAGGACGGGCACAAGATTAGTATAGATTAACACAGAACGATATGAATTGATAAAAACTCTAGACATATTAATATTGAACAAAACTTTTGAAAAAAAAAAATTAAAATCACTTGTCTTACCTGGTGGAATTCTTGAGCCTTTTCATCGATTTCCTCTAGGAATTTGTTGACATATTTCTGTTGCGCATCGTTTCTCTCCAACATTGGTTTAATGACTTTGCGAGCAACAAAGCCTCTCACAACTGAAATGAAACACAAAATAATATTATTACGCAAGTTACGCAGTGAGTACAACAAGACAATTCAGTTCGGCGGAACTCACAATTGGGATACGTATCTGAATTCTGATACTCGTATCAGAATAAGAATATGGAGGGGTATCCGAATTCTGATACGCCTGTCGTTGCGCAGGTAACAAATCGATAGCGCAAGCTGGCAAGTACATGTAGAAAATCTTTCTTGCATCTACGATAAATGTATCTGTTAAAATGCCATTTCCATCTGTGCAATTCCAGTGGAACAGCTTCGAAACATGTCCGATGTTTATTTACATTGTCCGAAGGATTAGGCAAAACAAAAATCTCTCTTGTCCATTGTCAAATCACTGTATAGTATGTTGACCATTATGAAATCACATGTTAGTTCAATCATGATTTTAGTTCAAGAATTCACAAACTATAATATTGGGCTTATCCAAAATTAAAAGAACCTCTCCTCTTAAATTTTACTGATTCCAATATTTTTTTCAAGTTATGAGCTTTCCAGGCTTTTAAAAATCTCCATAGGCTGCTGCATTGTAATTATTGTTGGGGTCCTGACAGTAACAGTTTTTCTCATACTACCTAGGGAGCAAAACCCCATATTTGGGCGTAGACTGCAACGAGAATTTATTTTAATGTGTCCTATCTATATATATGGATACTATGGACCACAGGTAACACCACTAGTATAGGGTGGACACCAAACCAATCTGTTGCATGGGACGCTGCAGGAGGGAGTTAAAAGTCATTGCAGGGGTCAAATTGTGTTTAAAACAATTCTAAGATGTTCCTCACATCATCAGGAAGCAGAAAGTATACTTTGACCTATCTCTGATGAAAGGTTTTGAGATATGTGTACCGCCGCGGCAAAAGGGTCCAGTTGTCGACTCCTACATGTTGCTCATTGTAGCATATCTGATGTATACAAATACCATACATTAGATATGATACAAGGAGCAACATGTACGAGCCGACAACTGGACCCTTTTGCCGCGGCGGTACACATATATCCAAAATCATTGTAGGGGTCACATGTTGGGTCTATGGGAGTAAAAAAAATGTCAAATTTTGTTTAAAATTGTCTCAAAATGTTTGTCTTACAAAACTATCTTTACAAAGTAATATTTTCCAGCATCTTCGATCAATCGTTTCTATGGTATCAAGTAAACCTCCTTAGTTCCAATTTGTGCAATTAACAAAAAAAATTATGTCCATCTGTAAACATAACTGTTGATCGTAGACATTGGAAATATTACTTTGAACAGACATTTTGCCAAGACGAACAATTTGAGAACATTTTGAACAAAATGGGACACTTTTGACATTTTTTACTCCCATAGGCTCATCTATGACCCTTGGTATCTTTCATGTTTATGGATATAACTCTTGAAACATTCATCCCAGATGGGTCAAATTATACTTTTTCTGCTTTGTTATGATAAGAGTTCCTGCAATGAAAAATTATCTTAATGTGTCCTATCTAGATAAAAATTGGGGATTTCAGACTCTAATACCAAAAAAGTTTTGACATTTTTAGTGTTGATAATTCTAGATTTTGTCTTCTTTACCCTGTCAGCATAAATAATTTGACCAGAAAGTGTTAAAAATATTTTTAGGAATTTTGACAGAGGAAATTGATAATATTTTTCAGAATTTCATTTACAAATTAAGTGAATGCTTTAGGGACAATTTTTTCCTTCTTCAGGTGGTGTGCATCTAATTCCTGGAAAAGCTCATTGTTTTCAACCTTAAATTTTGCAAATATGGCCTCCAAAGGAATACTGAAGGTTGATCGTTACAATGGTCCACATTTTATGACACATTTTACTGAAGTACCAGGGTAGAATGTTGGTAAGATTATTTGTTACTTAAAAATGTTATACATGGTCAGACAATCCTAAGATGTCTTAAACTAGTTTCAAAGTTTTTCAAAATGTCTGATTTTTATAATTTTTTAAAATACCTATTCAAATATGTCCCCGTCGTATCGAAAGGTACCTTAAGGTCGGCATAGTAAATTCATGATACGGGCCATTGAAGCTGATCATGAGCATGGTCAAAAATCATGTCCAAGGTCGAACTTCTAATTTAATCAGAAACGTTACTTTTGAAGTGCATTCTATCATATTAATCAGGTTCCAACATCCAAAACATAAGAAAAATGTGTTAAAAACCAAGATAAAAATCCTCTCTCCATGAAAGTTTTGAACTTTACAAAAGCTTTAAACTTGATTTTCTCAGAACTATAGTTTTCTGAATTCAGCACGATGCCTTTTGCCAATTTGGATGTAACTTTGCAACCAAACATCCAATAACCAAAAGTAACGTGTCATTTTAAAGCTTAAAATCTCAGCTTTTAGATGAGACCAAAAAATCAATTTTGATTTTGGGACCCTTAAAGTACCTGTCAATATAACAGGTCACATATTATCTTACTCAACTGGTTCATTACCATGTACGAATAAAATATTTAACCTGTCGTATCTATACACTAACAGCCAAAAGGGGGTCATCTGACCTGTAAGGTAGAGACAGGACCCCTTGACTATACCTCAGAGATACGAAAAATTAAATTTGATTCTGCAAAAGGGTCACTGTGACTTTAGAGTCAAGACCCTTTACTATCATGACAAATAGTATTTGTTGAATGAAGAGTCACTTCGACTCTGCTAATAGTCAAAAGCCCAACTCTGCTGGAGTCTTGTATAGTGATACCCACAATTCCACAGTGTTTTACTGGCAGCCATTGATACTGTTGCAGCAGGGTGATCAGACATTGGAGCTGTTTGCTGTTAATGCATTCAAGTTGGTGATATTTTCATATTAAGGATGGGTCACCAATAAAGTATTAACATTAACACATATAACATGAAATTTTGCTCAGTGTTTGCTAAGCAAGTCTTTGTGGTGAACTGGATAAGGCGTTGGAGCACAATCAGGCCAAAACTTTGAGCAGCCGGCCGCAATGTGGCCACAGCCTTAATTTTCCAAAATGGCGGCCGTAGGTTTGATTGTTCACCTCAAGATTATTGTAAAATATTCATTACATGTTTTAAAATTATGTAGAGGTGCATATTCATGCCTACGGTCGGCATCTTGGAAAATTACCGTTGTGGCCAGGTTGCAGCCGGCCGCACAAAGTTGTTGCCTTTATTGTACTCCAGTGCCTAAGGCATCTGATTCTCAATCCAAAGGTTCTCAGTACAAAATCTAGAGAGATCCAAAAGTAATTTTTTTCATACTTGCAATCATCAGTAAATGTAGTTCTAGAAACATGCTCTACATTCAAATATGAAGAACTGACGGAATTGTATTTTTTCCTTTGGTGATTCTTATTGGGACCAATTAAGACTCTCACACATGAGTCAAAACGAGTCATACCACTGACTCCATTAAAGGATTTGTGTGACTCCAAAAGGTTTATTTTGACATTTTTAATTTAGGCATAGAGTCACCGTGACTCCAAATAATAAGTCACCTGGAATCCATTTTGGCTGTTAGTGTAGGTACCATAGGTTCCCAAAATCAAAATCAATATTAGACTGAGACTTAAAAGCTTTAAAATGACACCTTATTTTTGATTATCGGATGTTTGTTATGGTTTGTAAATGGTATGCATATATCACTGCATGTTTACAAAATCATGAGCTGCAGTTATTAACGCTTTGAACCCTGGCCATTACACGTCTATCTGTACAGCTCACCCGAGTCAACCTGAAAGTTAAATATAACCCTGAAACATATTTTGATTTTGATTTATCTTTCTTCACTTTTTCATTTTACAGTAGTCTGAATTATTCCAAAATAATCCAGTATTCACAAAAGAAACCCATTTATATCGACCAACATATTCGACATTTATGTTGTAGTCTATGGGCAAAGCTACATTTGTTGAAAATTGTGATCAAATTTACAAAAAAATGAGGACTTTTTTACCTCTGTCAAGTAAATAAGATCAAAGCTTCATTGCCATTGATGTCTTCCGATATAAATAAAACCATTGAAAATTTTAACTACCCATGCCTTTTGACAGACGCACCAAGTTTCTGACACATGACCTAAAAGCTGGTAAACTGGCTTATTGGGTATACACTGCAAGTACACGTGAGCCTAGAATACCGGCTCATCGGGTTCAAAGGGTTAAAGTGCGCAAAATGAATCCAAATTAGGCGTTGGAGCACAATTAGGCAACAACTTTGTGCGGCCAGCCGCAACCTGGCCACAGCCTTAATTTTCCAAGATGGTGAACGTAGGCCTGATTATGCACCTCTAAATAACTTCATACATGTAATGAATATTATACACTAATCTCTAGGTGAACAATGAAACCTATTTTGGAAAATTTTGTAGCCAGGTTGCAGGCGGCCGGCCACACAAAGTTGTGGCCTAATTGTGCTCCAACGCCTTAACGGTGTGCGAAATTCTTCACATTTACAGTATGCATCTATATACAACTTGTCATAACCTTCAATTGGAAACAAAACTTGATATCAAAACACTAATACCTTTTTGACACATGATCACCTTTCCTTCATATTTCCTGCAGATGTCATTGAGTTTCTCTGTATGCCAATATCGGAAGAATAGTCTACTGAATCCAACCTGTATGGACAGAAAAAAATACAAATGTTTTAATTTGAAGCTTGTGATAAATTTGGCTAAGCATGCAAATTGCTGCTTTTAGTTGCAATTTGAAACAAAAGCTTTAACCTATAACAGATATTGAGGAAAGGTTGGTGTCATGACAACTGAGCTTGCACATACATTAACCCCGTAACTCTCGCACATTGAAAATCTGTGTAAGTCCGAATATGTCATGCAAAAAATTCTTGATCCCCCGGTTCCCGTGGGATTCAAACGTGCCCCCTGCATCCCAATCCAATGTCCAGCTATGGCAAGCCTCTGAGCATACGTGCCCCGCCTCGGCAGCAATTCCGTACCCATTTATATCCGCTGTCTATGACGTATTCGGACTTAGGCTAATTCCTGATTTCTGCCTGTAGTACTTTGTAGTATGTAGCAGGGTAAGGGTTAATGTTGGAGATTGGTAATCTGCTTGAACTAAACACCACATAGATTGGTGGAGGAGAGATGAACAACAAACTAAAACGTCTGGAATCAGAAGCGCTTTCATAAACAAGAAGATACGATGGTCTGACAAGCGGGCAATGTACGGTGCAATCAGAGTCCATTGATATCAATCTCTAAGGTTTGCTGATTTGTATTCTTCACATTGCACATTCCAAAAAATATGGTGCCAATAGCTTTGTTTACGTTCTTTGGTCCACAAAAACCTTCCAGTGCCTTTTTCTCTTCCAATATTGCAATTTTTGGATAGGACTTGTCAAGATCTACTTGGTCATATATGGTTTGTCATACATTTAAACGACATTATGACTCTGATTTAAGCCTTCAAAGTAGCGAAAAACGTCAACAAATGCATTTCCACCACAAAAGTGTTACTTTTGGGCATGATCATTTTCTTTCCGTATAAAATACTTTCTAAAGCCTATGATAATTGTTAAACAGATAAACGATCAGCATTTTGTATCTGAGCAATATTTTCCAAATTCGATGACATCTTTCCACAATTCAAAAATGAAATTCACTTTCCACCAAAATCATGTGAGCTACGCTACCAAAGTTTGTCATGCCATTATTTGATGGGACAAAACAGCAATTATAGCAACAAAATTTAAGTATGCTGACAGCAAACATTCCAGTGAATTTGAGAATATTAAGAATGTCAAATGTATTAATGTTTGACGAAGGAAGGTTTTGAACATGAAAATTTGAACCAAACATGTTAAGAAATGTGAGTTACATTACCATATATCTTAGTAACCACATGCATTGCAGCAGTTCCATTTTAGTATGTGATAGACATATACACTACTACCCCGTTTATATTAAAATTTACCAATTAAATGGTCTCATGTATGTTTTGTTCATTAAACATGTAAAACCAGTGAGCTATGTTACCGTGATCTACGTTACTACCGACTTCTACAGAACTTATAAATGCCGCCTCATGACTTTTCTATGCATTAAAAGTGCATATGAAGGATACACTTGCCTAAAACTGCAAAAAATTTGCGAGTATCAATACTTCAAAATTGAGCAGGTAACGTAGCTCACCCATTGCTCACCACATAAAAATTAGTAAGTCTTTGTAGCAGAAAAAATATAGAAGTGGTGTTGACAAATCTCTTGGATTCAATATCCATGACTAGTTTACTGATAAAAAACGCTCAAAGTAAAGGAAAAATATTTAAGCAACTTTATTTTTTCATTTTTTTCAACTGGATTGGCACTCAATTTTTTGGAATGAGCAAAATGCGCTTCTATTGGTGTACTTATCCACAGACATGAAGCAATGCATAGTGACAGACTATGAAAGCTCAATTGCTGATGTACCCAAGAATTGAACCAAAGACCTTCCACATACAATCTGTGACAAGGATAATGGTCTTAGACTGTACTTATGAATGTAGCTTGGAAGTGAACCTATGCACATCCACATAAATTGAGGAAAAAGTAGAGTGTCTACCCTGGAAAAAATCGAGTACAATTCTAGTTCAACATTCCTGAGTTGCACATTTGGAACACAATTATAGTACAGTTTTAGTACAAATGTACTCAAATTGTACTTAAATAATGTTCCAAATGTGCACCTTAGGAATGTTGTACTATTTTTGTACTCGATTTTTACTAGGGTAGAAAACAAACTTATTACTACTGGTGCTTGGAATTGCACTGCAGACCTTTCACACACATTAACGGATGAAATGGGTGTTCTGGCAACTGATGTACCTCGCCTGAAATTGAATCCAAGATATTTGATATACATTGGAGAAGGATATGAATGGTTGCGCAAGTGAACTACTTAAATACTGATGCAACATGGAAATAAACCTCAGACTTTCTACACAAATCACATTATATAGAAAGATTTTGTCATGTGAGTGCAAGAAAGTCGTATCTAAGTTATTTTTATTTTATGCTTTGTCACAAGAATGTGAAAAATCCATCAAAAATTCCCAGTCTTATGTTAGTGGCTCTTGAAATGGTTCTTCAGGTGACGGTGTCACCTGAAGAACCATTTCAAGAGCCACTGACCCAAGACTGGAGATTATACAGTGTGTAGTCAAAAATTAATGACAAATGGCAGCTATTGAAGATACAACTTTCTTGCACTCACATAACGATTTATAACTTGCCTTCCATTCCGTTAGTCCATAATGCTTCAAGGCAGCTTTACATGCTTCCATATCATCTAGTTTGGTTCTATCAATACCAGCAAATATCACCATGGCATTGTACCTGCGAAAGAATATACACAACATCAGTTCAGCGGAACTCACAATTCAGATACGTATCAGAATTTGAATACTTCGTATCACAATTCTGATACCCGTATCTGAATTTGGATTAAAAACAGCTGAAACGGGATATCAGCTGAAATGAATATTCAGCTTCGCCGTTTACCATACCGGTATGTATAAACGTCAATAACATTATCATCATTTGTCATCTAAATTCTATCAAAGTATTGGCCAAATTGTTTTGCCATCTGTGATAAGCAGCAATCAGGACATGTTTCAAAGCTGTTCCGCTGGAATTGCACAGATGAAAATTACATTTCCACAGATACATTTATCATAAATGCAAGAAAGATGATCTACATGTACATGCCAGCTTGCGCTATCGATTTGTTTCCTGCGCCAAGACAAGAGTATCAGAATTCAGATACCCCTCCATAACCTTATTTGGATACGGGTATCACAATTCGGATACGAAATGTGCGTAGGTATCCGAATTCGGATACGTATCCAAATTGTGAGTTCCGCCGAACTGACATTGGTCTCTATTTTACATAGCAATTGTAGTTGAAAGATGTGATACAGTAAAAGTATTTGGGGAATAATTTATTTATTTAATAGATAGATTGATCATGGCACACTTTCAAAATAACTGACAAATCAGATAGATGTCAAATCATATCCAAGTCTGACATCCTTCCCTTCAATACCTTCCCCTCCTCAAATAAAACAAAGTATATTGGTCTATATTTGTTCCATTTTCCTTGACCGTGAAGGGCGCACTACACTTAATAACTAGCACTCGCAATCCGGCATTTCTAAAATTTGCAAAATTGACTGCCCTTCTAAAATGAGGACTTCAAAACATATGGAAGGGCAATATGTTATGGTCAATATTTTGTTCTAATTACAAAATTTAGATTTATTTAAAGATGCTCTGATGCCATCTTTGATCTCCAGATTACTTTGGTAAAATTTAAAGGGTTTTCCTTCATTTGCGCTTGATTCTGGTAATTAATACAAAATTTGGCTGTCAGTGATAGGGGGCGTTATTTCTTCAGCGTCCAGTATCTTGAAATTTTTGCCTTGAAGGTGTACTTTTATCATAATTTTGTGTTAGAAGAGATCATAATCATCTGAGAAAAGGCAGTGTTGAAGCAACCAGTTTTCGGGTGTTTTTAGGAAGCCATTTTGTACAGTAAGTCAATGGGAAGCTATTTTGTGGTGTGTCGCCTGCAGGTGGCTTCAGAGTAGCTGGCATGGTAAGTAGGTGCAGCAAATGGCCACCCATGAGCTGTCACAATGCAGTACATTTTGATATTCATGATGTTGCTGCAATAGTTTGTTGCCAGAGAAGTAGATTTATATCCAACTAAAAACGACTGCTGTTACGACCAACACTGAAAAGGTAATAGATACCAGCTTGTCGTGCTTGCCACATTGTCTAAGGGTACAGCACACTCTTAAAGACTATCGTGGTGTTTATTTTAGAGGGCAGTGTTACAGTATTTGTTGGGTAGTGGCGGGAAGATTTTGACAAAACGCTTGCGTGGTATCTAAGCGTAAGATTTGCGCCTAATACGCAAAACGCAATGCGCGCACCAGGTTTTTACTCATTGTCTTCCCGGTAAGCGCCGAAAATAGCGCGAAATAGTAACGAGTTGCTATGAGTGCTCCCGAACCAACGGGCCTTCAGTGATAAAACTTTTTATGTGTGTTTTCCTATACTACAAAATTCTGGGATGTCACATATTTGCTACCTGTTGAATTTTTTAATATTTGGCTGGTCAATTGTGAATGTCAAGTGGATGTCAAATCAAGAAAAAAAAATATGGGGTCACTGAAAAAGAAAAATGACGTCATCATATATGACGTCATAGCGCGCTTACATGGTCGGTGACCCCCATTTTTTATTGCTGAATTTTAAAGTTTAGACTCTTATCTATTAACTGACAAAAAATAAACAAAATCTACAGGTAAGAACTTATCACCCCGATCGTCCTTAAATCATACATACAATGCGCATTTGTACAGTGCCATTCCTAAAAGACCACAGCGCTCAGTAACAAACAAAATATATATACAAAGTAATGAAATATATGCAACAAAAACTTTAAAAATGACTA
>JXSR01S008249.1:28785-52143 GCA_000969725.1 Ophiothrix spiculata
CATAGTCCAGTTTGGAGAGCACAAGTGCTCGCATAGCATGACTGCAGCTTTCCCTATCAATGAATTTACGTACTCTGGACACATTCCACAGAGTAAAATTGATTGATTTACAAACAGATATTATATGCGGTGCCATACTCATGGTAGAGTCAAAGTTAACACCCTGATTTTTAATTGTTGATGAAGGATGGATTTCATCAGAACCAATGAAAATTGTGGTGCTATCAAACATACTAAGATTATGTTTTGATTTATATCCAACTAAAAACGACTGTTGTTACGACCAACACTGAAAAGGTAATAGAAACCAGCTTATCGTGCTTGCCACATTGTCGAAAGGTACAGCACACTCTTAAATCATACATACAATGCGCACAATGTGCATTTGTACAGTGCCATTCTTTAAAGACCACAGCGCTCAATAACAAACAAAATATATACACAAAGTAATGAAATATATGCAACAAAAACTTTAAAAATGACTAGATTTGAACGAACAAGATTATCTCATTCTTAAAGACAGGTATTGAATTGGCATACGTATGTAGGCAGAGAGTTCCAGATAATAGGTGCATTGAAAGTGAATGATTTATCAGCTGATGAGTATAAAATCCAGAATTTTTGGAACTGTGAGTCTGTTTGGATCTGTTACAGAACAAAGTCCTTGACGTACCAGAGTGTATGGCTCCAGGCAAGATGTTAGATAACCTGGAGCCGAACCTGTTTAGGGATTTATACATATATAGTATCACTTTGAATGTAATTTGATGTTTAAAGGGTAATCAGTGCAGCTGCTGTAATAGTGGTGAAGCATGGTCTCTCTTTTTGACCAGGAAGATAATCTTGGTAGCCCAATTCTGAAGGCGTTGAAGTTGTGCAATAATGTCTGTTGAATTTGCACACATGAGCAGTACATTACCATGCACGGATAACAGAGTTGCATGTGTAGAAATCAAGGAAGCGTCAAACATGTGATATATTGCGAAGATGGTATATTCAGGTGTGATTGTGTTTGCCAACATCCAAACTTGATTTGTGTCCCCATTCCAAGCCCTTATCCCTCCCTCTATGAATTCATGAGTCACAAGCCCCTCCCCGTCTCCATAAGACAACCCTGATATCTGTAGATTTCCTGAGCCATCATGTATTCAGGGTTTAATTTGCGACTACTCCCAATTCCCTTTCCCTTTGGTCTGCCCCCATCACCGCACAGGGTACTAAGATATCAGTCTAACCTTTCAACATACTCCTGAGCTGTTAGCGTCATGGGATAACCGTTGTCTGATGCGCGTTGTTTCAATCTCTCTTGTATATCTCACTTGAGCCATAAATCAGGGTGTATTTGGTCAGATAAATTCCCCCTCCAGTTCCCTATAGTCTGCCCCCTTATCACCCTAAGGGTACTGAAATACTAACCTTCCAATGAACTCCTGAGCTGTTAGCCTCATGGGATAACCCTGTTGTCTGATGCGCGTCGTTTCCATCACCCCTGTGTATCTCAGCTGTGCTATCACGTATTCGGGTGTGAACTTGTCAGGTAATTTGGCGGTGTTTGGTTTGATGCAACGCACGAAGTGAGGACTGGACTTCTTCATTTTACACATCAGTTCCATCAAAGAGTTCTAAATAAGATGGAAAAAGTGATAAGATGTTAAATTAGATATATGCTACGGCTTGAGGAGTTGATATGGTATGGGAAATATATCCAAGCTCAGCTTCGCCAAATGACACTTCATAGGTCAAGAATTTCTCATTCCATACCTCTGCTTCACTCATAGATTTACAGGGGAGATACCAGGACGCCGCCATTTTTATTCTGGCATGGAGGCAAAATTGGGTGTATTAGGGTTTTCACAGAAGCTGAATCGGAACTTGTCGCAACTTTAGCATGTCCATGATCTTTTGCATCTGTTTTGTTTTAGAAAATTTTGGCATTTCAAAACACAAATTACTCGATTTGGTGCATAGATTTTTCTACTTGATACTTCAAGTTATCACTTTTTCCTATCCAAATCTGGGCAAGGTACTCCAGAGCTTTTGGTGCATAGTTCCCACATTTTCCATTATAGTTCAATAGCTAGGCATGCCCACAATAAGATAAAGTTCCACTTTCGTTTGTCCCATAACCCTCGTCTAACCAAGTCTTTTTTGGTAACACGTCTAACCACCCCCCTTAATTTTTGGAATGGAACCCCCTATGAACTAGGTTTTGCTATAATAGGTATGGTCTTCCCCTATCCAACGATACCAAGATCACAAAAATCAGCCAAGGCGTTACGTAATTATGACGTCATAAAGGTCTTTAAGGTCTAAAAATCAGAATTTTGGCAAAATGGCCGCCAAAATCAAAATTTTTCAGCAGGTTTTTTGCATATAACGAAGGGAAATGATAAAACTAACATGCCCTGCAAATTTCAGCCTCATAGCATGCATATTTTTTTCAAAATGGCGATTTAAAATTGTCAAAAATGTCGCCGGGTTGCAACAACCCCCCTCACACCCCAACCACCCCCCCCACCACCCCCCCCCCCCCTTACACCCCAACCTTGACGGCCTACCCTAAATGACCGCTAAGGATGTAAAATGTAAAAGAGATTACCCAAAAGCCTGGGGTCAGTTGCTTTTGCATTTTTATGCTGCGGGGAAAAACCTCAGGGGGGTTGCAACCCCCCGGTTAGACAAGGGTTAATGTATATATCTTGAAAGTACCGCAAATACGGGCATTGTGTAATCAACCACATTACAACTTACTGCGCAAGTAAAGTCAAGCGCACAACTTAGGAACATGATCGTTCGTGCACTGTACGGTACAAGATGCATTATAGGACATACGAAAGTGGTCTATAATTGGTACTACTTCATTTGCCTTGCCAAAGCTTTGCCAAGAAGCAATGTTACTGACTTTTCTCTTTCCCCTTCTCTCCCCTTTTCTCCTGTGTTTTTTTATTTTTCTTTTCTTTCTTTCAATTTTTTGTTGAGGGGGGGGGCCAGGCCCCTCCGACCCCCCTATAGATCCGCCAATGGCCGGTGATAGGCTACGATTACTGTATGGCAACCAGTAAAAGTTGCCACGGCCACCCTCATCTGTTGTGTTTTTAAATAAATCAATGAGGGCAGTCTACAGCTGACATAACATGTATATAACATCCGAGTGGTTTATCACTATATAGAACACTAATTGTCTTACTCAACAAGGGGGGAATTGTTCTTCTTTCTTGAGAAATAATAATTTAAACTTTATACATTTCCTGAAAATATAACACAGGGAGATCAAAAAAGACTAAATAAATTTGTGTCAAAATTACTACTTTTTGGGGAAAGTGCACAAGTAATCCTAATCTTTTTAAGGCAAGCTACAGTTCATCTTCCCTAAGTAACTAGCGCCCTCATCATAATCTCTTCCTTTTTCATATATTTGAAATGTTGAGGGCAGTATGACTAACTATTGTAAAATACCTGGGAGACACCATGAATTGAAAGTTAATAAGAGACTCTTACTTGATGCGAGTAAAATTGCACAAGGCCACATGAGTAGGAGTTGCCAATGAAAATGAGGCTAAACCAAATAAGTAGCCTATAATGATACATGTGTGACATGCCACTTGCATCGGTTCATTCAAATTTACAAACCTGGAATCGCAGGAACTGGAAACTAGTTTGTCTTAAGGACGATCGTGGGTTAAGTTCCTACCAGAAGATTTTGTTTATTTTTTGTCAGTTTATAGACAAGAGTCTAAACTTCAAAATTCAGCAATAAAAATAGGGGTCAACGACAATCTAAGTGCGCTATGACGTCATAAATGCTGAAGTCCTTTTCCTTTTAGGCCAAAAAAAAGAAAGAACTGTCTCAGCTTACTTAAGGTCAAAACCCTAAGCGCTATGCGTATTTCTTGTTTTTTTTTAACTTAAAAAGGGCTACGCGGATGCGGAAATACCCCCTAATTTTTTTTATTGTATTTTTCGGCCAATATTTTTTTTTCGCGGCCGCTTCGGTTAAAGGGGCTGCGAAAGTTTATTTCACTTTTTTTCCAGAAGTAGGAAAAAAAGATGAAAAAAACTGAAAATCTCTCAAAAACCTGAAACTGAAGGCCTGTTGAGTCGGAAGCACTCAATACTATTTCGTGGTATTTTTCGTGTTGTTCGGCGCTTATCGGGGAGACAATGCCTAAACAACATGTTTATGGTGCAAATCTTACGCTTTGTTACCATGTGCGCGTTTTGTCAAAATCTTCCTGCCACTGACCAACAAATTCTATGACACTGCCCTCTAAATTAACACCACGATCATCTTTAACACTTAACTGCATAAGGGGAGGTTCCATGGTACCCAACATTTGGTTTTTCGGTTCTCGCATTTTAACGCCGCAATATTTAGGGCTGTTATTTTATGTAATTGCCTAAATAGTAGTTGCGCTTCTTTTGGCGAAAAAAAAATTGAAATCAACCATGTCGTTTTCGAGCTAATTAGCATAAATTAGCATTTAGGGGGGGGGTGCGAAAAAAAATGATTTTCCCATAAAACCACCCCGGAGTAAAATTTCCCAAATGTCAATGTATTCATGATCTCCTAATTTGAGCCAAATTTCATTGGAAAATTCCTTCAGGAAGTTGGTTTTCCAAATTTTGGCCAAAATCAAGATGTCGCACGACGAAAATCGGTTATTTGGCCGCCATTTTGAAACGGCACGTATATTTTTAATTTATTTCCCTGAAATATGGTTGTGATAAGTGTACCTATATATGGTATAAAGATTATTAAAAAATTTGGGCGGGAAAGATGTTTTTATAAGGGGGGTGCTATGGAACCCCCTCCCCCTTATGCACTAACGGAAATGTGGGGTACCTTATGCAGTTAAGTGTTTAGGCATCGAATGCATGATATCACATAAGCTTCAAATGATTTTTAGACTGTGTGAACAATTAACAATTCCTATAGCAGATTTCATTTCTAGACTGTGTAAACAACTAACAATTCCTATATCACATTTCATTTTTAACTTCATAGCCTGTGCTATCCCGACAGAGATCCATAGCATATCCCTTGTACTTTACCACATTATAGTTTGATAGTTTTGTATTGTGTAAGAGACTACTAATAATTGATTAAGGCCAAATCACTGCGTATTAATATTTTCTTACATGAATTGTTCATAATTTTGGTATTATTTCGGACTAATTGTGTTGCTAAGACATGGACAAACATGGTCATAAATTTATTTAAATATTCAGCAAGATTTGGTATGTTGTTATAACTCGAGAAATATGGACTTCTTTACTTCCCTGTATGGTCATATTGGTTTATGTGCGTTAATCGGCTGCTTGTTGCATACTTCAAGATTTACAGAGTATAGTTCAACTTAACTGATGAACATTTGGAAAGTTTCAAGTAAATACCTGCTTTTGATTTTATTCTACAGAATAATTTTTGTTAATGTACGTAAGTTGCTTTTTATTGTTTCTTCAGTTTTCAAGGTAAAAATCAACTATCAGAAACCTGTAACTGGCAAATTTCTATAAATATGAGAAATTATGTCCTAGTTCACGAGGTGAAATGTGCGTAATCCTTCCCTCGCGGGGTTGAAGACTTAAAAAAACACTTAAAAATAAAAAACACGAAGCCTCGACCAGTACTTGAACTTGAAACCTTCCAGTTGTCAGACGTGCGCTCTACCACTGAACTACTGAGAACCAGATGGCATCGAAGCGTAAGATATTAATTTGTAGGTCTTCAGTTCAAATCTATGGGTTTTTTTTAATTGATATGCTG
This sequence comes from Ophiothrix spiculata, assembly GCA_000969725.1. Classification (NCBI taxonomy): domain Eukaryota; kingdom Metazoa; phylum Echinodermata; class Ophiuroidea; order Amphilepidida; family Ophiotrichidae; genus Ophiothrix; species Ophiothrix spiculata. Next base: position 34,553 of record JXSR01S008249.1, read on the forward strand.
TGTAGTTCCATTTGATTGGTGAATATATATCGGAAGTTTCAAATAAATTTCAATTTTTTAGAAAAAAACTTTGCAAAATGTCTCAAAAAATCTTGTCTTCAATAACTACTGTTGAATTTAATATCTAAGTTTAATTTATGTTGTAAAGCGCAAAGATGCCTTTGCTTTTGCGCTTTATAAATTGAATTATTATTATTATTATCATTATGTTTCTCTTCACTTCTCTAGCGAAGCATTAGATAGAGAAATGTTTCTATAAAATTGAAATTTATTTGAAACTTCCGATATATATTCACCAATCAAATGGAACTACACAGCATATTAATAAAAAAAAAAATGGACAGCTTGTTTCCTTCTACTTCAGGCCACACACTTATTGAACAACCCTGGTACTTATCAAGCCCAGGGGGGGTTCTGACATTAGGTTAATATACGGGGATGTGCCACGGTTTTGGGGTATAATTTTGCCATTTTTGGTATATCGATGGGTGGGTTTTTGTCACAGACCTAATGCGCCCAAATGGAAAAATTGGGTGTTTTTTGGGAAAATTGTCTTAAAAAGCGCCCAATTTGGCCAAATTGGCATTAGGTGTTTTTTGGGGAAAAAATGGTTTGGTGAAGGGTTGCAAAATTGCCTTTTTTTAGGTATAGAAGTCTGCGTGGCACACCCCCGTACAAAAAAAATTTGAGAACCCCCCGGGTTATCAAGTTTTCTGTGATCACATTGTACTATTTACAGGGTTCGTACACCTTGGAGCCTTTAAAATTCAATGACTTTCAAGGTCCAAAAGCATGATTTTCAAGGACTTACCACAGCATAATTTGCAGTATGCTGAACTCTTGTTCCTGCCGACATCAATCCACTCGCTGAATTTGGGATCAGTTAGCCATAAATTATCAATTTTCAAGGACTTTCAAGGACTCTGTGCAAATTTTCAGGACTTTCAAGGCCTTGAAAAGGTGTTTTCAAATTCAAGGATTTTCAAGGACCGTACGAACCCTGTATTTACCTTGAAGTGGAATGCCAGTGTAGCAGGTCCTTTTCTCTCTGTTCCAATAATGGGACGTTCATTCTTGCGTCTTTGCTATAAAAAAAAAAGTTGTATAGATATTGAAAGTTAATTTATATGATTAGAAAAGTCTAAAATACTTTGCATAATCCTCATCCACCAAAGCTACCACCACCTAAATGGCTTGTCTTTAGATTGTATATATGGTTGTCCAGTCCGTATGAGCCGTAAATGCCAGAAACTTCATTTCGCACTACAGGTGAAAATACATGTCAAGGTCGTAATTAGCACTACAATCGGGCTTGACTGATTTGATTTACTGACAAGAGAGGCCTGCCAGGGCCGCCTCCAGTTCGGCTGTCAGTGGCTTTATAGATCACTATTCTATGTACAGTCAGTGGATTTATTAAGTTATTGAACTATATAGGTGAGGGTTGCAAGTGCGACTAGGTCGTAATTTGCCAAAATTGATTTTTGACAGATTCACAATCCTTGTGCTTATTACAAAATACCAGCAAAGTTTCATTTCAAGAAAATGATAGGAAATGTGAAATAAATCTGCATATTTTTAAGACAATCAACAAAAAATATAGGGTCACGTGATCATCCCCAGGAATCAGATGCCTGTTGAAGACCATTGGTTATGGTCGCAACGTCGCATAGTTGCAAATGTAAGTTCCAGTATTTGATTTATTTATCATTTATAAAAAATATAGGGCTTACTGATCTTTGAACGTGTTTATCTCAGTTATTATATGTTTTACTCCCTGACAACCTTTGATGGAACATAACTTTCTGGAAATCGTGTGAAGTTCATTAAGGTGTCATCCGTAAAACATGGTCTTTGCAAATATTTAAAAATGACAAGAGGCGGCATTTGTGGTTGGTTTGGGATGGACGGTCACATATAATGCTATACACATGACGTGCTACACCACTAACTGGCATACTTTTTCCACAGAGAATCACCAGACAATGGTCACATTTAAGACAATCCTTGAATATCAAAATTTGTCTTTTTGAGACAAATCACCACTTCTAAATGGATCAAAACTGGTCTTTGTAATATATAAATGTTATTTTGTATGCTCTTAGGGTACCCTTCGCCCTAAGGGTAGGCTGCCGGTATATCGCCTGTAGTCACACTTCTTGTCATACCATTAAATATTGTAGCTCTAAGGGTACCTTTCGCCCTAAGAGTTGGCTGCCGTTAATTCACCTGTAGTCGTTTTTAAATCATTGTGTTATTATCAAAATTATGTTCTGATATTGTATTATTTGTATGACGTCTGTTATATCTCAGTCAGATATTGTCTTTTGACAACGTTACTGAGTATTATTATAGATGTAGAGATCAAAATGTGCAAAATGTTTGAAGAAAACAAAAAGGTCAAATCAACAGTTATTCATTATTCAAGTACCTTCATTCCCCTCTACACAGATCCAAGTATCAGAACTATCTTATACCCCGTTACTTTTCGCTAATCCAAGGTCGTGTTTGAAATTAAAAATGGACTCGATATCATTGGTTCTAACGGCTACGGTGTCCTGCACAGAATTTGTTCAAAATTTCACAGAATGTGCAGAATGATTAAAAAAAATGGAAATTCCAATTTTTGATTTTTTTTTCCGTCAAAGCGTTTTTTGAGTTACGCTATTTTTTATTTTTCCAATATCCCATGGACTTTGTACATGGCAAATTTGTCCACCATGAAAATTGCACTAAATTTGGCAAATTTCTGAAAAAATACTATTTACAAAATAATTTTTTTCCTGTGGCAGTGTTTCACAAAAGAAACAATTTTTTTTTTCTTTGAATGGCAAACTGATCACGGATTGTCATAAATTTTGATTTACAGAAATATCTTTCATCGTTTACGAATGCGAGACTTCTAATGTTTCTACTTCTCAAATTTTATTGTGTTAATTTCTAGAAACACCGAATAGCCAGATTTCTCAGAATTTTCATTCATACTTCCCATGCTTCAATTTTAACAAACAAGGTGTCAAATGAAAGCTTATCAAATTTGCAACAATCTCTCGTTGGCTTTTAAAATTAAAGTGTTTCTAGAGAATTTTATAGGTGTTTGAAAATATGGATAAATTTAGGAGCTAAAAAACCATTTTTCTTAATAATAAAACACTTTCTGGCAAAAAGCCCACGAGAGAATTTAGCTATTGTGATCCTTCACCAGCCCCTTAAATTTGAATGTCATAGCACATTCCCTCTTGACATGAAAATTCAAAAAGTCTGATTTTTTAGGGAATTTTCAAAAAATAAAGAAAAACATAAGAAATTGGCCGAATATTATAAAACTTATTAAATGTTACCATTGAAAGGTTTTCTTTAAATGGAAATAGGTTTTGTTTCCCTTTCCTAAAAACTATTCACTTTATACCTAATTTTCTGACATGTGTAAATAGCCGTTCAAGCTACCTTAAGACGACTTTTTAGTGCGTCTGAACGGGGTATTATACTCTTGTACTGAAGGAGCTGAATGTTACAACCAAAAAGCTGAAAGCAAAGAGAGATCTGATGATGCCGGCATATTGTTTCCTCATATCCCTTTACTTCGCCTTTCAAAATACCCAAAAAATACTTTTTTAAAAATCAGTGTTGCTTAAAAATAGCCATGTTTTTGCTTAAAGATAAGTAAAATACAAGTTGTACATGTAACAATTAATAGTTAAAAGATTAAAGAGAGAAAATCTTCTCAAAATTGCGTAAACAAAATTACTAAACAGACCCTAATTTTAGTTAGTATTTTTTTCAATCAATGAATTGGGAGTCGCTGAAGTCTCATCATCATTATCATCATCATCATCGGTCGTCCATGGACGGAATGGAAGAGGCACTGGCTACATGTTTGAACCAGATTTCCCTGTCATCAGGGCCGTACGAAACGGGGGGGGCTCGAAAAATCGGGACGATGGCGGGACAAATATCAAAATATCGGGACGATATTGTACTACTTTTACTGTCCCGATATTACTGTCCCACAAATTTTTTGTCAAAATAAGCCAATTTAGCACAAATATCAAGGTTTTATATAGATTTTTGGCTGAAAATAGCATGAATTTCAGGACGGTAAATGTGTTTGCCCCCCTTGGCTTACATGCCTTCGTACGGCCCTGCCTGTCTTGCATAATACATTACTTCTCTTGTAGATCTAGGTTGAAGGATGAATTAGGCTAAAGTCTAATTAATTATTAATGACTCCAAACCTCGGTCTGGAACACACGGCCGCCAAGGCGGTGGGTCGGATACTTTTCTGGTTATTTTGATAATTGTTTTTAGCACTCGCTTGCAGTAATGATTTAAATATTCCAATAAAAAATACTTACGTATTATAAATCAAATAAATAGCAAATTAGTGTATAATGTGTTATTTTTGATATTTGTTTGCTTGTTTATTATTCGGAATGCCAGATATAAAGTACAACAAAATTACATAGTATACAAAATATAGAAAACATGAAATACATTTGAACAAGCAGCATACATTGGTAAAAAGAACATGGCCAACATTCAACACAATGCCATCAATAGACGAACATGAGGACAAAGCTGACAATCCAGAATTAACCATTAAGCCTGACAATAGAAGCAAGCTTATTTCCAATGGGGTCCAAGGGAAGAACAGAAACAAGATGAAAAGATTGTTTTTAGTGACGTCATCCTGACTTCAGTGATTCGCCGAGCAGGGCCATCTTAGTGACTTAGTCTATATATCTCGTTGGTTGAAACTCTTTTATATGTGCATGCTCTTATCTATTATAAATAAATTTTCGGTGTGAATACTATTCATGTCGGTTGTTGTTTTGAAAATTAATTTTAGAACTTGGCTCCAATATAATGCCTTGTCTGTTTGTGTTATTCAACCATGTACACTGGCGTGCCCAGGATTTTTCCTTCCTAAAGGGGATTTGCTGAGTAGGAAAAATCATTAAAAACAGGCTGATTGTACATGATTTTTACAATCTTGCAGGGGGCTTCAGCCTCCAAAGCCACTCCCTGGGCACGTCAATGATGTAAACTCTAAATTATCATAAAAACAAAAGTCAAAGTACACATTTAATTTAATCAATTTCTTGTTAGTTGATAAATACATGGCAACCCAGTGGTGTATCTCGAGGTGGGTGATTTGCCTGCCCCTACAAAATTTGGAGAGTAATTTTGAAAGCAAGGGAGAAAAATATGGGTCAGTGAAAATAAAAATACAAGAAAAAGTGAAACTGTGTTCCAAAAACAGATATTTTGTTTTGGTAAATGTATTGAAATAGTAGTTCTGAAATGTGTTTTTCTCATACGTATGAGCCGCCTACCAGGGAGAAATTTTCAGTCTTTTGCAAATAGTTCTAGGTACACCACTAATGGCACCTTCAAGCTTTCACAGTTTCAATAATTCCAGTGTTATGTCATGTACAGAAACAGTTTTAGTTAACTTAACAAGTGGGTGGCACCTTTCAGCTTCCATAGTTTCTATAATTACAACACAATATGTCTAGACAAAATATTCCTAGTCATCTTAACAAGTGGAAGCCACCTTTAAGTTGTTTCAAAACAAACCTTTAGGCCTAAAAAGATCCCGGGGGGGGGGGGGGGGCACTCAACTTTGAAAGAGGTAGGTATGTCAGGCGCGAAGCGCAGAAATGGGGGTCAGGTGAACTGATTTTCTGTAAAAAATTTGACCTTTGAAACCGATTTTGGGGATCTAGTGAACTGAAATTTTGGTCAAAAATAACCTGCTGAGATGAAAATTTTTGCATTTCCGGAGCAATTTTGGCAGTTGGAGCTAAAAATGTGTAGTTTTCTTTAAAAATGGGGTCAAAAGAACTGAATCACGCTGAAAATGGGGATCTAGTGAGCGGCCTGGTGGCCTGAAAAAGGGGGTCTTGACCGCCGGACATATATATCCTGCCCACATACGTGAGTACCCCTCCCCCCGGGAAAAAGATTTGTTTGTTTGGTGGAACAAATGGAAAAAACTGGGTCATTCAGATTTTAATTGTTTCTAATACTAGCTGAACTTGACACTGATTTCTTCCAAAGACATTAGCGCATGCACATTTCTTCCTGATTGGAAGGGGGAAAAAATCCATTTTCGTAGACCCCAAAATAAATTTCGTTGAGTTTAAAAACTACCAAGCAAAGCAATTTTTTTTTTTTTTTTTAATGAAAATGCTGGGTCTATTAGCAAAAATTGTCTTTTAATTTAGGCTGAACTCATTTTGTGAACTTACCGCCCTGCTGTGTCGATCAGACTTGCGTTTCTGTTTGAAGAACTCAAAGGCATCCCTTGGTTTCTTGACAGATTTCCTGGACTTTCTTGACGTTCGTTGACGCACACTTGGGGCTAATGAACCTGTCCGCCTAATCTGGAATTGGAACATCTCTCTCACTAATGGACTACTACTGGCTGCAATGAGAAATTAAAGATTTCAATCTTAAAGAAGCAATTCATGATTTTGATGTGGCCTCTTTTCTAGCTAAATAAAAAGAAGAGTACAACATAAATATACACTGAAAATCTCACTTGATTCCGACGGCTCGTTTTCCAAGTTACAAGCTTTTCAGCATTTTGGAAATCCTCATAGACTACTGTGTTGTAATTACTGTCGGGGCCCCGACAATAATTAGAAAATGACACATTTTCTCACTTTTCTCGAAAATGCAAGCATATATGAAAGAATGGTTTGGGGATCGTAACATATACCACTTGAGGATTCTTAAAAGCTAAAAAATTCAAATTTGATAGAGATCATGAATTGCCCCTTTAAAATTTTTTTTCTTCAGTGTGAAAAAATATTTTCATAATTTGGGCTTGGGAAAAGACATGTGGTTGAATGATACTTTATTTGTTTTGCATCTGTCATCGTCCATATATGGTGTGGAGGTGGTGGACCAAGGTGGTTTCCCTTTTAAGCCCCATGTGGACCACATTATCAAGACTTACGATGCTGTAAATATTTACCACTTTTCCGTTACGATATCTATCACATATATGAGGGGAATTTGATATTGTTTTAAATAGCTAAAATCAAAATGACCATAAGTACCCCAAGTTTAAGTAGTAATTCAATATTTGTTGGATTTAAGATAAACATTTGGGAGTTCTGGCAAAACTTTTTTTACAAAGAGTTGAGGCAATCTATTATTACAGGGTTGTGTCTTATTGAACTAAGGGGTGCACCATTTGATTCTCAGGGGGGGGGCATGGAAGTTTTTTGAAAAAAAAAAATCTTGACCCAAAGATGAGCAAGACAAAAAAAACTTTACCCAACTACTTCAAAGTAAAGAAAAACATTAAAAACGCAATAAAAAAAACTTTGTCACTGAAGGTGGCGAAAAAAAAAAACTTGACTCAACCCCAACTTCCATCCCCCCCTGAAAATCAAATGATGCGCCCCTAATGCTGCTTTGGTCACATAATTATGGTCAGTATACAATAAACTGGCATTGAGAAAATATTACAGCCGGCTAGTTCGCCAGTCCGAAGGTTCGCTAGTCCAAAAATGAAATAAGGTCCGCTGGTCCAAAATTAAAAAAGGTTCGCTAATCCTAAGGTTCGCCAGTCCGAAAATGAAAAAAGGTTCGCTAGTCCGAAAATGAAATAAGCTTCGCTAGTCGAAAATGAATTAAGGTTCACTAGTCCGAAAATGAAATAAGGTTTCGCCAGTATGAAAATAAAATAGGGTCCGCTAGTCCGAAAAATAATTAGTTTGTTGATAAGCAACCCAATTTTTTTTTTTCTTCTGGGAGCAAAATGACCAAGATAACAGTAAACAAAGTATAGAAAACTATATATGTCCGCATAGAGCTCACCAAGTACTACACGAATATAAGCATGTTTACTTATTTTAAGCAAAACACAAGAGATTTTCAGATCAAAGAACAAAATATCGCTACTGGCATTATTTTCGTGAGAATGGCCGATATTGCAAGTTAATTTTCTTTAAATTTTAGCAATTTCTTGATTTTACTACACTTTTAGGCTTTATTTAGAGTATTTTCTAAAAGTTTTTAATTCAAAGTGGAATCTAGGCTAGTCCCTTTAAAGGTGTAGGTTCCGATCACATTCTCATACCCCTGGGCTCAACCGGAAGTAGTATATTTTTTGATACAATTTTCTGATTCTATATCCAAAATTTCACCTCCAAATTCTTTCTACTTTTGGAGATATAGCATAAAATGTAAAATCATTGGTATACCTATTGTCTATTTCTTTTGTATTTTCATAACAGCCTCATCCCCAGGGTTGCATACTTTCTTTAGCCTCTCACGAAAAAAACAAGAAGCAAGCTGAGGATAAAATTTCACAATATGCATTTCAGAGGTCAAGGTCAATCAGTTAAAGTAAATTACACACATGCTAAGATAGGAACCTACACCTTTAAGGTAAATCTTTTGCAGGGATATGGTGGATTTTAAATAGATAAAATGTTACATTTACCTCAAATTATCGGACAATATGCATTATTCAAAAGAAATAGAATACTTGCTAGTTTGTTGTTTTTCATTCCAGCTGACCACAAGAAGTGAAGATATGTGTATCCCATAATGCATTCCTTCCTATGGGAAATTTTGTACAGAAGTCATGTGCGTAGTTTGTAATGAAACATACACAAATGCACATCTCTTGACACGATTTTAAGCTTTTCCCCATGTTTCCTGTCTAGCAGCTGCTCTCTCATTTTTCTTGTCCTTCCCGATTTTGCCCGCTTGCTGTCCTGATTTCCCGCTCAATTTTTTTGTCAGGGGGGGGGGGGGAACTGTGCCCCCCTTGCCCCGTGCTGGCTACGCCACTGGATAGGAAGCAATGCATGATGGGATACACATGATAACTTCTCTTGACCACAAGTAGTCTCAGTATAAGTAGCAATCCAATCTGCGCTGCTCAGTTTCAGATAACAAAATGGTGGATTTACAAACTATTTATGACATTTGAGTATCCAGTATCATTCTAACGATTACAAGTAACTTGTTATTCTATATTTCTGATTTAACCTTCATGTGCAAGATCATTTTTGATTGTAACAGAGGAAGGCTTTACAGTAGGGAAATCACATCTTACGGAAAATTAGGCTGTGTTCACACATAATAGTCATGTTCAATAGTTGCGTTCACCCTGGGGCACGACTTGTATGTTAAAACCAGTAGCATGTCACTTTTGTTCACGAGCGAGACACTTTCTATAATTGCTTTCACACTGGTAATTTGCTCATGAGCGAGAATATAGTCATGACCAATTTTTTTTGAGTGAACACCCCCTTAGTCACAAATAAAATACAACCGTGGAAAACTGTATAATAAGGAAGCAAGTCGGAAGCTAAGGGAGAGTTAGAGGTTGGTTTATTAGACACCCTCCCCCCCCCCCCAAAAAAAACACCTTCATAATGAAAAAATACTGACATCATTATAGAAAATGCTGAACACTTTTCCTTTCAATCTTTCAAAGTCACTAAAACCCATGCATTTAGGGTCAACTAAATGAAAATGAAATCTCTAAAAGGTTAACTTTTGGAAATCTGCTGCCCTCTCTAAATAGGTCCTGGCTAACGCTGTCAATTTCCATTTAATTTGCTTAATGTTTAAACGGATTTCACTTGGACCGGTTAAAAGTTTAACCGAAAGCTTTTATGATCTACTCAAATTTAGAATGATCACCATAACAAAAAAAGTCTGACCTGATTTATGTAAACAAATTTGGGGAGTCGTAATGTAAGTGCATATTAAAATGTAAGATATGACATGGCGTTCAATTGATACATGAGATGGCGTTCTATTAAGGGCACAGTTAACCCCTCATTTTCTGAAATATTGTATGCCTTGTAAATCAGCAACCAATAAGTCTCTCCATATAAAAGTATACATTTCTAGATGTGGATTTTGATGTAGAAGATGATGGTTAGGTCAGTTTTGGACCAAAATGTATGATTTTGGACCAAGGTCCAAAAAACCCTTGTTCTTGGACCACTATGTTTACAAACAACCTAACTAAATTTTGAAAAAATAAAAGTTGGACCTCGAATGCTTTTTATAATCTAGAAACACATGTCTAGGAACTCATTCCTCAAATTTTTGATTTTTACCTTACTTTTTGAAATATTGCCAAAAATAGGCCTAAAATAGGCCAAAAATGACAACAAAAAAACCATTTTGGGCCAATTTTTGGCAATATTTCTGATGTATCTTCTACATGAAAATCCACATCTAGAAATGTATACTTTTATATGGATTTACTTATCGGTTGCTGAGTTACAAAGCATACAATATTTCAGAAAATGAGGGGTTAACTGTGCCCTTAAACGTTTCGGGTACAGAACCATTATGGTAGTAATCAATCAGAAACCATCCGCTGACGGGCGTTTCTCCCAAATTAACAGAAACAAGTCAACTGTAAATTAATGTTCTTATACATGTTGGTAGAAATCATTAGAAGAAGTTAAACCTGTTCAACAACACTTACGTTTTTGTCCCGAATAAATTATCAAATCATCATCAAGGTCCGGTTACCGGATATTGATAATCACTATGAATTATGCAGAGACGATAAACTATTACATCAGGAAATAGGAGAGGTTTTTTGCCAAGAAATAGACCAGCCCCACTCATAAAAGAGACGGAGAGGGTGTGAACTTTCCAATATTTATAATTCCCTTAAAGATCTAGGACGCCACCTACAGCAAATTTAGAAGTGGATCAGTCGTAACTCAGAATTAGACCGTTGATATCGCTGATGGGTATCACTGAAATCATTCAGAACAAAAACATACGTGTTGTTGAACAGTTTTTTAAAACTGTTCAACAACAGTTTTAAAACTTCTTCTAAAGTTAACTGTATCAAACTTATTTTTGATGTTGTTGACCAAAACATCTACATTTCAATATTTTCAATTCCAACACATTTTGTTACGCTCTAATACTTTTTTATATTAATACTTTTCAAAATTTTCACTTTATACTTTAACCCTAACTGATCATGAAACTTTTCTCGTTTCTAGCCTATCTCCTCGAAAAGGGAAGGGTGCTGAAAAATGTGTGTGTGTTTTCACCAGGATTCGAACCAGTGACCTCCGTCTGTGACGTATCTGGACTTAGCGCATTTTCGTGATTTTCTAAAGTGAGATTTAGTGAGATCTGGTTCTGTTAGGGTTATGTGATTTTTAATTAACCCTAACTGATCATGAAACTTTTCTCGTTTCTAGCCTATCTCCTCGAAAAGGGAAGGGTGCTGAAAAATGTGTGTTTTCACCAGGATTCGAACCAGTGACCTCCCGTTTCCCAAGCGAGTCCTACCCGTAGCAAGCCACCGCGGAGACGCTGCCCGGCCAGCGATTTGGTCCCTGCATATAACCCCCGTCTATGACGTATCTGGACTTAGCGCATTTTCGTGATTTTCTAAAGTGAGATTTAGTGAGATCTGGTTCTGTTAGGGTTAATTGAATTTTCAGATTTTGTGTAGGGTAAATTATAGGGCATGACAGGCCAGTTCAACTTACTCTTCATTGTAAACTGCACAGACTTAGCAAGCGTATCTTTATTTTTCTCCAGTACTCCATTCAGATCGTAGGTAACCTGAAATTAATAAAATTGTGCAAATTATTCATATTTTCAATATTTTAATATTCTTACAATGAGCATAAAGCCTAAGAGCAAATTTCCATTTTCATGTGTAAACAGCATCCTCAATCATCGCTGTACATAGCGATCAAAACAGACACATATTGTCCCCTTAGAGGTAAAACTGACTCTGTCCATTTCTGACAAAATTAAATTAGTCCCACAAAAAAAAGTAGTTATTCGATATCCTTGTCACAAGTGTCCATGCTCATTTTAAACATTGAGGGCTCCATAGGAATTCAGATATTGTCTATGTCCATTTTGCCATATTTTTTTTCAGTCAAAACGGTTATGTCCAGTATGTTACTCAAAACGACCCAGAGGGATCAAGAAAATGCACAAACTGGCAAAAATGGGAACATAGCAGTATCAGAAATTTTGTGTTTATGTACTTGACTAATATATCGTGGTTAAACAACATAAAACATGATAACAAATAAACACTCAATTGCCTCGGAGAGGGGAGGGCTCATATTGGAAAGAGGTATGGGTATTTTATTTACTTTATTTTATATACGATCATCCTTCAGGAATCACTTCACAAAATAAATGTCGCCCTCTGCTAAGTGTTTTAAAATTAGCGCTGACCAACCACTGTCGAAGTTCCTAAAAACGAGTGGGAAAAATTTAATTAGACCCTAGATTGGTCATAGTTTTTTATTTAAATATTTTGTCCTAAATCTTTCCCCAGCATCTGACCATATACAATGCCCATAGTCCATGGTTTGGCTGTTTTTTGACCTTTTTTCTTTGCAATCCTCCACACACGTAAACTAGAAATACTGTACAATTTTGGCTGAAGTAGCAGACGCCACTTTGAAATGGGATCTTGTGAAATCAAGCCGATAAACCCTGATCAAAATCCACCTTAAATGCAAGGTTTTGCATAATCTAGAAGAAAAATAAGGTGAGAACAAGAGCTATTCATTAACTTGGCTGCGAAATGACCATATTTGACCTTTGTTTAACATGTAAAAGAATAGGCCAGCTATTTACTGGTGTGCACCCTTCAGTGATGAATCTATATCTGGGTGCAATGTTATTGTGTAAACTACAGTACTATTGGAAGTGAGATATAACTAAAGTAAAAAACAATGTGTTTTCTGACTTGCTACATGGAGCCTATTCAGTCTCAAAGTGTTACATGTAATCGGATTATCACCCTAACAACTGGTTCACGCTTTCTAGTTTTGAACCATGATCGAAATGATCACCATGCAAAAGTTTAGCATACATTGTTGTCAGGGAATGTGCGTGAACCAGTTACTGGGGAAGTTATATAATCACTAAGATTTATGTCCAAAATCTTTCAAGTCACACCTTTGGGTCCTGGGGGGGGGGGGTAACTGGGTATTCCGACCGGGTAACCAACCGTGTTACCAAAAAGGCAAGACCTGGACAGGTCTCAAGACTTGCAGTATAGGGTATAAAAATCGACCAATTGCCAATAAAAGTGTTTCAAATACCTAGAAGCAATTTTCAAAAGTGTTCAAATGGTGTACAGTTACATTTTACCTATGATTTCTTGCAATAATTATTTTGTCACATTTACGTTGTCTCTGATAGGGTATTCATTTAAAAAGGTATGGTATCGGATAGGGTATCCATTCAAATAGATATGGTCGATTTATGGTCTCAGATTAGTCCGATCCTAGGACCTTGATTTTTTCCATGTTACCATTCACAATATCCACATCACATACCACTTTACTAGAAAGCCGGACTTCTACATAGCAGACTGATCGCATAGCAGACTGATCGCCCCTTTTTGGGATAGGTAGTGAAGTGGCTTTCTAGATCACTGGACTTGATAGTTATATCCCTCATGTTGGTTTGTGTCACCCGAAAAAACAAGGGTTCTATTAATCGAACTAGTCTCAGATAGGGTATCAATTCACTCATTTTTGTCAATTGTTGGTCTCACATAGGGTCTCCTTCGGAACCCGTGGAACTCGGGTGGTAACCCAGACACAAATATCAGTTACCCCCGGGTTCACACATCGTCTTTAACTAAACATACACAATATTAAGCCATTAAGATGGATTCTTTGTGATTTTCAGATTTTTTTAGCTTTAAATGAAACTTTGAATCCGTTTTTCTCAAACTGTCATTTTTGGACATTGTCAGTTTTGCCTCTAAGGGGATGATCCCTTCACTGCAAATAAAACCACTGTTAAATATCTTGCTACATGCCGTCTTCACAAGATAAGGCCAAAAAAAAAGTTGTGTTGCCCTCACAAGCCCAAAGTGGTGGGGACGGCCAGATCGGATTTTTTTTTAAATTTTTAAAATAACCATTACAGCTAGATGCCATGTGTAAACAGTGTGGGATACATGGTTGTTTGCTAAAAAAGTTTTTCTTCTCTTAAACTTCGCCAATATACACATTTTGGAACATTTTCGCGACTGGAAATCAGGCAAAATATTTGTGCAACTCAAGAAATATTAAAAATCAAGAACTTTGGTGAAGAAAAAAACGGGTCGGGATTTTCCACAATTTCGACCCGGCTGGCGGAGGGCAACACAACAATTTTTTTGGCCTAATAATGAAGACTTATTTCGTGTGTATGCAATGTGATGATATGTTTGGGGTCGAAAGAAATTATGACGCTCAATAATCTATTGACTGACTATTTTTTGACCTGGGCAATTTTCTTATTCTTTGAACAGATCTTATATATTATGTCTAAGACAATAATACATGAAAAGCAATGAAATATTTGGGGTCAAAAGATATTAATGTGGCTGAATGAAGCCACATCTACAGCTGCACTGCTGGATCCAGGAGCCTACTGGATTCAGCCTTTCTCCCGGACTGCTCGCTCATGTAGCTTACCTCATTGTCTAGTTCTTGGGCATATTTTGGCCCTTCAGGTAGCTACATAGAAAGATTTGTTCAAGCTTATTTGTTCATGGGTATCCCAACAAAGCAAATCTAGTAAGCTTATTTCACATTTTAAATTTCTAAACATATAGACAAATGTTCCCAAACATTTTTCATCCAAAGTGCTGTGACCTGTAGCACGCACACTGTGGCATTCCACGTGTGCAATGTGTCTAATTTCACTGGCTTAACTCATTATGCTGATTTAGTTTTAATCATACTTTTATTACACCTTGTAAATGTCACTGTATTGAATCAATAAGATAATACATTGAAGCAAATGATTAAATTGATGTCATCTTAAACTTTCCCCACTCAAGACGTCATTAAAGTGATATAAGGGTTATTAAAACTTCTACTGCACTCATAGAGAGTTCATATTCTTTTGAAGTGTTGATCTTTGGGTGACATCATCTAGAAACACTGGATCTCATCACCTCACAACATCCAACCACTGATGAGGGGACCAGTTTGGTCTTGAAATTATCTGGGAAAAATAATTCCTGTGAGTGCAGTAGAAGTTTTAATCATCAAATTTATGTTTTCAACCTGCACGTATGAACTTACATATATTTTTCTAGGCACATGGTTTTTAAACATTTTAGAGATTTGACATCAAATGACCTCTTGACCTTGAATGACCTTGACCACACTTCAAAAAGTTTCGCAGCACGAGTTTAACCCAAGACCCTTCATGTAATCAAGTTTTGTTACCATAGGCTTTTCGGTTCCAGTGATCAACTGCGGACGGCGCACAGAAAAGTGACTGGTATGCCTCTTCCACACTACTATGATGTTCAGGCGAGACAATTTTTTTTTCAAAATGCCACTTAGGCTTAACTGCGTTTTATTGACACTGGAATAGTGTCGACGCTAGCTCTCAACACTAAAATTTAATGGCCAAAAATTGAATCACAATGAAGAAAACTACATAGAAGCTAATAGTATCTCATAAGAAACTCCTGTACATCTAACACAATCGATTTTTGTTAATTTTGGTGGCCACTATACATATTTCTGTATGAGGGTGAGGGGCTAGTGTTGAGCACCCAGTGTCGACACTATTCTAGTGGCAATAAAACGCAGTAGCGCCTTAGTACAATTAAAAAATAGAATTCTTACAATTCCTGCATAGTGGAAGATCTGGAAGCTGAGTCCGCCATCTTTGGGAGCTTTGTAGATGTTCTTGGCTCGCACACCAGGTCCATTGTGAAGTTTTGTTGCTAAGCTACGGTTTGTTCCTCTTGGAAAATGACTCTCCTCATCAAGTAATGCAATGATACCAAGATGTTTCTGATGAGATGAAACAAACAAAAAGAAAATAGGAAAAGAAATATTAGATAACATGGAGCCAGGATATACACTGAGGCACTAAACTAAGGATACACATCTTAAGATGAATCATCCATTCCCCGTTTTCCAAAATTAATTTTCTCCCTATTTTTTATATACTGTGATTTGTCATTGTTCTTGACCATGTAGGCCTGAGGCCTGCAACATAAAATGTGTTTCCCTCACAGTTGTATGTACAATGGTGGAAGAGTCTTGGTCCGTATTCTGACCCACGCATCAAAGCAGTCTCCTTTACGTTTACTTCCCCCGCCCCCTCATTGGTGGGGTGGGAGACTGTGCTGTGAAGTATCATACTTGACTCATGTGTGACCAGTTACAAGGTAAATTGGGTTGAATAAAAATTGTATAAAAAGTAGATCTAATGGACAAGGAACAGAACTACACAAAACACAAATAAATTGGAAGTTTAAACAAAGTAAGTCGTTTTGATGTGCTGAAAATACAAAACAAAGCATAATTATCAGTTCAAGCCTCAAAATCAAATTTCCTTTTTTCAAATTTTCATTTTTTATGATTTTCTGTGTTACTCAAAATCACGTATATAAACATCATAATAGTACCTTATATTGGCTTAATTATGTCAAGAAATAGTTTTTCACCCCGATACTTATGTAACGATAAATTACCCTTCTAATTCGGTGAATTACAGCAACGATTCCAGGGAATTGTAATGTTTCCCATTTACAGCTTCCCAATAACGCTTGGGTAGACGAAGCAATGAGGATTAAATGCCTTGCCCAAGGACATAACCCATTGGCGGTAGTGGGGCTCGAACTCACGACCTACTGATTTGGAGTCTTGCTCTATTCCACTAGTAGTCCAGTAAAATTAACAGAAATTTGCTTGAAAGGTCAAAGTAACTAGAACAGAAATGAAACTTGTACTATGCATTTTCTGAAGGTGTCAGAAATAATATACAAAAAAGTTTACCAAAATCAACCCTTGGGAAGTATGGGAAAGATGACAAAAACAAAATGGCCGCCAAAATAGAATATATTTACCATAATCTGCTTACAAAAACGCTTATTAACAACTTAATATGCAAAATTATCATTGTGCAATGTTGTCTTTAACAATAGCAAATATATAATTAGAAATTGAATTGCATCTTTTAGATTCAAGATGGCTGCCAAATAGCATACATTCATGAAAATCGACACGACAAAACAAGCATATTTAAATTAAAAAGTTTACAAATTAAGAGAAAAAAAAATAAGGATTATAAATTTGAACTCTCAAGTCACGTCATTTACTAGTTTTAAATAAAAAATGGAACCCATTAAAGGTCCAAAATGGCCACTAATGATACAATCTTGTAGCTCAAAATGGATAAAAGTGCCATTCAACAGTATTAAAAACCTTAGATATTCAAAATAATTGATGTAAGATGGGTATAAGGGTAGGAAAGACCAATTCCTCCCTATGTTTTATTTCAAACATGTTTCAGAATTCACTGAATGACGTAAACAAGGTTCGAAATTAGCTACCTAAAATCACTTTGTCGCGCAAATATGGATAAAGGGGCATTTGAACAGCATCGTAAACCTCCTTCCTTTTTAGATAGTTGATAGAAAATAATGTCAAGGGTATCAAAAGCCCCACTGTTCCCTCAAGCATTTTTAAATCTAAAAAGCACCCATAAAAAAGTCCATAATTGCCATCAAAATTCATTTTTGTCACACAATAGAGATTGAAGAATGCATTAAAACAGCATTAAAA
>JXSR01S008249.1:56104-66323 GCA_000969725.1 Ophiothrix spiculata
TTGATCAACACTAAATAGGCGGGAATTATGAGGCTTTTGTTCATCCGCAAGTAAACATAGTCTCAGTTACACGCGCGGCGCAGATAATGATGCGCTAATCACACGTGCAACGCTTGCTGCGTCTCCTGCAGCCACACTGTGTCCAGCTACGCACAAGCCTATCTGTATCAATTCACGATGTGAAGAGGCCCGCCTATTTGGTGTTGATCAAAGTATAGTAACAGCCAAGTACCAAATATTGTGAAAATGTTGATTAAAACCTTCAGAAAAGTCAAATATAGAGTTTCGTTTTTATGTGAATTTTGTTTTACATATGACAAAGTTCAAGATCTTGCCCCAATATCACTGCCAAAAGTGTGAAAAAATTATTACAGGGTGAAGATGTTGGTAAGAAATATCAAAATATGTCATTTCTAAGGTAAAAGTGACTGTAGTTTCAAATGCAACTTAATATCTCATATTTCTCTAAAGCCGAAAACATACTCCGCCTCCAAACAAATTTTTCGCTACCAAACATTTGGTCGTGACGTCAAAATGATGAGTGACCCCAAACAAAATAACGTCAACACCGAGTTGAGACCAAATAAAATTTCGCGCCAGATTGCACATGCTATTGAATTGCCATATACATTGCCTAAGGATTCGACACAATGATAAGACAATGGAGATTTTATATAGGAAGTATGCATCCTTCCATCTGAGTAAACTTTATTTTATATATGAATCATATAACATATATATAACTATTTCTGTTGAGTTACATAATTTGCTCTGCAAGTCTTTATGTACAGTATTTATATGAATAAGCAATTGCACAATATATTTTCTTTACGTATAGATATTCAATCAGATAATAATAATTACATGAACATCAATATGTTGCTGACATTATAATTACCTTAATAGTCAATCAGCGCAAATGCCATAAAATACCTTTAACATGGCCCCCACGAGCGGACATTAAGATCACACAACTCGGATTCCCGGACATGGAAGTACACGTTCACGAGGGCGTCTCGGGCTGGGCATATGATTATGGCATATTAGGATTTGATTGGCCCCCACGAGTGGACATACCGAAGATCCCTCAACTTGGATACCTGCGACATCAGGTGAGCGTCACAAGGGACGTCTGCAGGCAGGGTTTATGTAACCTACAAGTGGACATTAGATCCCTAAACTCGAATACCCGGACATTACGTTTGCCTCACAAGGCGTCTTACGGGCTGGGCACTTTATTCTTGTTGTTCAATAATTGATAATATATTTATATTGTACTAGCATAATCCACCGATTTACTTAAGAAAATGCTTATTATTTTATGACATCGTTAAATGATAATGTTAAATTAATAATAAATTACTCTTTGATAATCGTTTTCATTTGCAATTGGGAACAAATCATGTAAACACACATTTTGAACCAATAGTTAATCATTTCTGACCTTACAACTTTTGGGAGTGGAGGGTGGGTTTTTTCCTGTCTACTCAGATGAAAGCCTCACAAACTTATGACCACTGTAACAGTGCATGCTCTATACCAATGCAATGAATGCTATTGACAACAATTGGTGATTAACACCTTCAAGAAAAGTCACAATAGGTGCATGCCCTAATTGGATGCTTACACTTATTACCTCAAGGTTTACGACCTAAATTGATGAGTCCCAATGATGAAGTGAATAATAATACGGGGGAACTCACCTATGCAAACTGATTTTAAATAGATGCTGCGCCCCATTTAAAATCTCATTGGACCAAATGTTTGCTACCCGTTCATACTTTAAGTTTGATGGCAAATATTTGGTGACGTCACAACCAAATGTTTGGTAGGAAAAATTTTGTTTGGAGGCCGAGTATGATTTCGCCTTTAGTTTGTGAAATCAAATGCATCTGAAGTTATTGATTTCTGACTTCATTGAAGTGGTAAAGCAATAAATGATGCCTTTACATAATTATTTGAAACAAAAAAGAAAATGCTACCCTTTATGAAAAAGACGGGAGCATAGTTTGAGGTCGTAACATGCTCATTTTATAATACATAATGATTTGTGCTCATTATTAGTATAAACGAGAGCAGTTTTAAAACAAACATGAGCTTGTTTTTGAAACATTACAAACACAGTTTTGAAACATTATTAAAATGTTTGACACAAAAACAAGCTCCTAACTACATGGTGAAAATTACGAGCATGTTTCATAATATGCTTTTGTATTTTGTTATGAGTTTGGTTTTGAAATAAAAATGATCATTCTTTTTGAAAATTAACAAATAACGAATGTACTATTTATTAATTTTGAATTTCAAAAACAATCAACACAGTTTCTGAGATTTATTTATTTATAAACTTTAATAATTTTGACGCACCCTGTATATCTTTAGGTGAAATATTAAATGTGGCTTGTAGGAGAAAAATTGGGGGTAAAATAGTAGGTCCCCCAGAGTAGGTCATGCATTATATTTTGGGGTATTTAAAAAAAAAAGATTTTTATGTAGTAATTCCTTTATTTTACATGATACATTATTAAATTTTGATATCAAGAAAACCCAATGTTGTAACTTTAGATGTAAAAAAGCCATATAATATTTATTTGTCCCAAAACTCAAAATTTTTGTAGAAATAATGTGAAATGCATTTTTTCCTGTTTTGACTTTTTTCTGCTATTTCTTCTTTTTTACATGTTATTTTTTTTTACAATTATTTGCTGAGACCAAAATTTAATTTCAGTTGGTCCAATATCAATAAATTATACAACTTATGTTTTGTGTCCGACACCGTTTCTGTGCTAGGTCACCGTTTCTGTGCTAGGCCACCTTACAAACATGCACTTTTATAGATTCTCAGCTTTTTATAGTAGAGTTAACCAAAAATCCATATTTTGTTTAAATATCATGATTCTTGTTTTTTTGACATTGTACTTCATTAGCCTACTTTTTTTTTTTTTTTGGTTTTACATTTTTTTGGACTCTCAGATTTTTGTGAAAATAACTGAAAATTCAGTTACGTCAAAGATTTGGAAGTTAACTTAAACATTATATGAGATTTCTTACTTCATGGAAATTGTGCATCATCACTTTTTTATGGCTAAAAAAAGATATGAACCAAAAAATTTCTTTGTTGTTGTTGTTGGTTGGTGGTGTTGTTGTTTTCAAATTCTAAATTTTGGAATAACATTTATATGGACCATCACCCTTGGCCTTTTGTGGTTACGTCAAAGCTTATTTGAGGTTTCTGATTTCTATAAAAAAAAAAATTTAAGATGGCTAATCTATAGACCTACTAAAAAAAACGAGATACATTTTGTTATGTATTGATATCTCACACTGTAATTTTATACAGTGGACAGGGACATGATCCTGTGATCTATTGACATCAATATGACAAAAATTATTATTTTTTTTCATTTTTGAGAAAATTGTAAAAACCAGACATTGCCAAGGAATTTAAAAAGCGTTACTAGGACATTTGACTGGTGGCTTTACTAAACAAGCGTTTGACAACAAAATATGGCAGGGGTAAAAAAGGTGAAAAGAGTACAGGCTGTTAAAAGCAAATTTGAGTGCTTACTTCCGTATTTGATAAATACTTTTCTTTTTTATTAAATATTAAAAACAAATAGAACAAAAAATCCAAGCTGAATCCTTTTTGTAGAAAGTGGGTCAAATGCGTAAGCTGGAGAATAGTGCAAACACGATTTGTTGACAAGTAACTGACCATGGACAAATTTAGTGATTCTTTGACTTTTTAACAAGCTATTTTCATAAAATTCAAAGCTTGTTGCCTAATTACTTTTCCAAGAAAATGTTAATTAAATTGAACTTGATGAAAGTACATAAGCTATATTAAGACCCCAAAAAATGAATAACAGGTCAACAAAACAAGTGTCTTCATTTGTCCCCCCCCCTCAACCAGCTGAAAGTAATAAAGAGAGACAGGCTGGAAAAAAGACACCCAACAAGTTTCTACATAGCTGTATAAGACTATTAAGTCTTAAAAAAAGAAAAGTCTTATAGTCTTGAAAAAACGAAACGTTTTATAGCTGTTTCAGGCTAGTAAGTTTTAAAAAAAAGTCTTATAGCCGTATAAGAAGTCTCAAAAATAGTCTTATAGCTGTATAAGACTAGTAAGTCTTAAAAAAATGAAAAATATTACATGTATAGCTGTATAAGACTAGTAAGTCTTAAAAATTAAAAATGTAAGTCTTAAAAATGAAAAATGTGGGCACGTGTGGTCTAGCGAAAATTGGCAGTACTCATAAACATGAGGTTGTGAATTTGAGCCCCATTAGTGCCAACATGTTGTGAACCTGGGCAAATCACTTTATCACACTTGCCTCATCGACCTAAGTGGTATATGGGGAGTTACTAGGAATACTG
This sequence comes from Ophiothrix spiculata, assembly GCA_000969725.1. Lineage (NCBI taxonomy): Eukaryota > Metazoa > Echinodermata > Ophiuroidea > Amphilepidida > Ophiotrichidae > Ophiothrix > Ophiothrix spiculata. Next base: position 60,482 of record JXSR01S008249.1, read on the forward strand.
ACATTGAGCGCTTGAATAGGCAGCTGGCTGTATTCTTGTGGTAACGGAATAAATGTAAAGCGCTTTGATCAATTATGGAAAAGCGCTATGTAAGCAGGGACATTATTGTTTTTTATTTATTTAAAAGTCTTATAGTTGTATAAGACTAGTAAGTCTAAAAAAAGTCTTATAGCTGTAGAAGATTAGTAAGTCTTAAGGATTTTTAGATTTTGTTTATTTTTTGCCAGCCAACAGATAAGAGTCTAAACTTCAAAATTCAGCAATAAAAAATGGGGGTCACCGACCATCTAAGCACACTATGGCATCTTACTTTATATAATCTCTCAGAGGCACCTTTTGTCAATTTGAAGTATTGAATCTCATAATCAAAAAAAACAAAAAACCTTTGCATGTATTGACGCCTAGGCATATATGATTTGATGAATTTTGCCTTTTATGTCTTTGCACCACTTTTATTGAAACAACTTGTCACTTCCAACTGACGTGTATTAAGACTTTTAAGGAATGATTTGGGATTGCTGAACAGGAGATTATTCCATGGTCTGGTTGACTGAACACAGATGACTGTTTAAAACATTTTTCCCTATTTGAGATATGAAAAATCCCATCTCTGACTTGAATTTTAAAACATCACTCAGCTTGATGATCGAGTGTTTGCTTGTGCCCGCCTGATTTAAACAAGCTAAAGCATTCCATGATGCAGCTTCAGGCCTGTGCAGCTTACAACTGACCGACATGTTTTCTTGGTAACTGAATGGAAGAGGAGATGTAGCTTACAGGAAATATTTCTGTAAGAATTTAAAGAAAGATTTCTCAAATGCCCTGCTCCTGCAAAGTCAACAATTTGGAAGAATGTCACGAAACACAAAAATCAACCCTTTGATCGAAGTCTTACTGCAGGGCTGTTGGAAGCGTAAGTTGTAAGGTCAGTACCACATGGCAAATTGTTATCATTCGAAAAAAGGAGATTCTCGTTCATTAAAATAGACAAACAGTTTTCAAAACCAATCAACCGTGTGGCAGAAAAGAGGGCGCAAATCTCAGTTTCCTTTATTCTCGAACCCATGTTTTTGAAGAATATGAAGTTAAGTTTTATTTGTGATGTTAGCAGTGCTCCATGCTGTTATTTCAAATTTATTCTTTGTTACTAATAATATATTTTAGTAAAGAGATCATGTTGTTAAGTATATATTAACCTTCCCAAAGAATAATGTTCACTTTTAAATCAACAGCAATACATTTGGAATCTCAAACTTTAGGAAACACAGCTGAAAGAACCACAAGAAATGAATTTGGCTGAAAATTGTCTTTTTAGAGCAAGTGATATGTTTTTGTTTTTATTCTACGAAGGTCTTTCTTCGATTCAAATGAGTTTTCATAAGTTAAATTACCAAAAAGAATAATGATATCAAAACAACATTTAGCCCTAGTTATGAAGAGAGGAAAAGCAGGAGTTACTTTTGTAACTTGAATATTGGTGTTAATCATTGTTCTGATTTCTAATTCTGGTCAAACATTGTTATAGTAGATTTTTTCCCCCGTCACTAAGCGCATATTGGTGATGGTAAGATTATATTTGGTGGGGATGGGTTCAGAACAAAACTAAAAAGCCGTATAATGCTCAACTATGTTCATCATAATACGATGATCTAACCCTCATTAAATAAGCTATTTTCTATAAAATACGCAAGGTTTTTCAATCAGGGTTCTATCTCGTATTTTTGACATTTTTGAGAAAATAGGGAATTAATACTTTGACGTTGAACTCATTAAGATAGGGTTTTATCTTAAGGGGTTTTCTCTGAGATGCAAATACTCCATTTATTTTCTTAAAAATTTATTATTTGGTAGATTTATATGTGCTGATAATGATTCTAAAATAAAAAATATACGTCACCATGCTCGTTTTTGAGATACAGTACATATTTTCCAAAAAAATCACCCGATTAACCATACAAAGTATAGGGAAAACTCCAAAATGTCAATCATTATGTTCTTGTAAAATAGTAAATCCTCCATTTATTTTTTTAATTTTTACATATGTTAAAGCACTTTTTGCGCTCTTTAAAATTCTGAAATAAAAAAAATATGGTCACCGTGTTAGTTTTCAAGAAAAACGACCCAAACTGGCATATTTTTGATAAAATTTGATTACTTTGATGGCACATCTGTGTCTGCATATTTCCCGCGTATATATTACGCAGCTAGGCGACGCGTGATTAACCAAACGCGTTAGTAAAGCATGCGTTCAGTGTGCATTGAAATTTGAGCACGCAAAACGGATGCAAACATTTTTTTGATTTCTTACTATTTATGAAAAAAATCGTTATCCCGCAGTCGTAAGCAACTGCATCTCAGAGAAACCCCTTAAAATAGAACCGTATTTGAAACTGCATCATATAGGGTTCTATTTATTAAGATAGAACCCTATATGAAACACCGATACGACAATCCAGTGGTTAATAATACGGCAATGAATACTTTGCATATGGGTCTATCTGGGACATCGTTTGGAAAACACAAGATATCTTTATCACATTCTGATCTATAAGTTCACAGTAAAATAAAACAGTGCTGGCTAGATAACCAATTTTTATTTTTACTAAATAATATCACCTTTTGCCTGCTAAAGCTTATTAAGAATGGAAAATTTAAAGTCACGTTTTTCTCGAAACACATATTTCTTGAGTTAGGACTGTATGTGATGCAGCCGACAAGTTGTGCTTTTATTCGAAATGTAAATCTAAATGTAACATTTTAAATGTTAAGACACATGTTACACATTGACACTTCAACAACATCATATGCAAATCAATTCTAAATTTAATCACTAAAGTGAGAAATCTGGGCCAGCTTAGATCCGGGGGGTGGGGGAGTGGGTGGGCACTGTCATTATAAGGTGGACACCATGCACGTACACAAAAACAAGCAAAAAGGGTAGTTCTTTTACGAACGGGCGATGTACTCAATTGAGTACACTGAAAGGGTATCAAAATTACAAACATCTGGAAATAAGGATATAGTTTGCTTGGTACTTGTTAAGGGGATGAAGATAAAATCTTTCCTAAAAATGCTAATTATTCAATCATTCTTTATTATCAAAAAACATGAGAATAACAAAGAATACAAATATAACCCAGGGCACGCATCTGTTCTCTCGAAAAGCACAGAAGACAGGCAGGGAAAACAAACAAATTGCATGAGAAACAAACAATTCAAAATCACAAGCACAATAATATAAACAAGCCAGTGTTAAGGAAGCAATATTTTTTTTTGTAGTTAACATTTGACCTCATAGTCACATACAAGGTTCGTTATCGATTATGTTGATATTAATCAGGTAATGTCTATTATGTGTATCACATCAATATAACAGCATTATCGTTTTATTCTGTTAAGTTTATTGAGGTGTAAAAATGATTACTAGCACCTTAATCCTCAGTAGTATAGTGGTTAAATATCAAGTCGCTCATAATCATGTGTCACTGGTTCTAATCCCATTACTGCTTAATATTAAATAATAATACAACTTTTTCCGTTACTTTAATTGTTAAAAATATCAAAATCTGAAAACTCAATATACTGCTATGTATGAGGCCCATAACAAATGTTAACTACGAAAAAATGGAGTCCAGGAAGCAGGAGTGGCAACAGCTGGCAATTGTGGCAAGGTTTAATCTTCATACATGGTGCAGAATCCCAATTAGGTTTGTTACGAGCATTCCATATAGAATAACTGCAAATAATGGCAATTTTGTCTAGCTCTGTGGAGAACCGTTTGATGGTGCGGGATTTGCCACCCATTAATTTGAAAGATTCTAATCAAAAGAACAATTGGCTGATGAGTTTTTCAGTTTCATTTAACTCTGTTAATGACATTATGAGTGTTGTTGAAAGGCTAATATATAGCCTAGACGACAAGAACATCTTATGGTAAAGACTGACTTGAAAAAGGTATGTTTTTCAGACTTGATAAAAACATACTTAACTTGTTTAGCTGTTTAGGGTGTGGAAAACATGACAAAATACTTGTTTATGGTATAATTATGAACGTAGAATAATTACTTGTTTAGGGTCCATTTTGAAAGGCCATGTATGAGCACGGTCCACCTTGTAATGGCAGTGCACCCCCAGGGATTGGATGAAAATGAAGCAAATTTTATGGGGAATGTTTTTCAGACTTGATTAAAACATACTTGTTTAGCTGTTTAGGATGGGGAAAACATGACAAAATACTTGTTTAAGGTATAATTATGAACGTAGAATAATTAGTTGTTTAGTGTCCATTTTGAAAGGCCATGTATGAGCACGGTCCACCTTGTAATGGTAGTGCACCCCAGGGATTGGATGAAAATGAAGCAAACAAAAACTCTGGCAGGAATTTTCAAGAAATTCACACATGAAATGAATTTTAAATGGACTGTCAGCATCACAAATGTTTGAGGGCAACAGAAATATGATGGTTGAAATGACCTTAACCTTTATCTGAACACACCCTTGGTCAAGAGTGACAAGAGCTATTCGAGATGCAAGACAAATCAATGCAGTATCAAGCGTAAAGTCATATCATAATGACCTCATGACCTTAAACGACCTCATGACAAATTTTTGATCATTTATGAATATTTGACCTCATATAACCTTTGAATGACCTTGACCTCAATCAACAAAGATGCACCCTAGGTCAAGGGCTATTTAGGTCCATGTAAGATCAACGGTTCATGAATTAAGGTGGTTCTAATTGCTACGGTGTCCTGCACAGAATTTGTTCAAAATTTCACAGAATGTGCAGAAATGATGAAAAAAACTTGCATTCCAAATTTTGATTTTTTTCCATCGAAGCGTTTTTGAGTTATGCTATTTTTTTTTCAAATTTCCCATAGACTTTGTACACGGCAAATTTGGCCACCATGAAAATTTCACAAAATTTGACAAATTTTTGAAAATAATACTATTTACAAAAGAATTTATTCCTGTGGCAGTAGTTCGTAAATAAAACTACTTATTTTTTCTTGTAAACTGAACACAGATTGTCATAAATTTTGTTTTGAAAAAATTCACTTCATCGTTTAGGAATGAGAGACTTCTAATGTTTCTACTACCCAAATAGTATTGTGTTAATTTCTAGAAACACTGAATAGTCAGATTTCTCAGAATTTTCATTCATACTTCCCATACTTCAATTTTGACAAACAAGGTGTCAAATGAAAGCTTATCAAATTTGCAACAATCTCTCGTTGGCTTTAAAAATGTAAGTGTTTTTGGAAAATTTATAGGTGTTTGAGAATATGCCTAAATTTAGGAACTAAAAAAGCATTTTTCTTGAAAATAAAACACTTTATTGCAAAAAGCCCACGAGAGAATTTAGCTATTTTAAAATAATCCTTCACCAGCCCCTAAAATTTGAATGTCATAGCACATTCCCTCTTGACATGAAAATTCAAAAACTCTGATTTTTTAGAGAATTTTCAAAAAATAAAGAAAAACATAAGAAATCGGCCGAATATTAAAAAACTTAATATATTGGTGAATAGATTCATCAGGTTTGGTTGAAATCCATAGCTTAAATATTAATTTGTCAAAACCAAGTTTTGTATTCACGTTAATATTTCGTCTCACATCGTCGGGAGACTTCGTCAGAATGACCATCTGATCCACTTTGAGAGGAGGGCACCTACCTTCTTAGTCATGTATATGATCCACTATTAACACCTGCCAAACCTGTGAAAGAGACTACCTTACGTCATATTTCCCGGCAAAGTGGATCAGATGGTCATTCTGACGAAGTCTCCCGACGATGTGAGACGAAATATTAACGTGAGTACAAAACTTGGTTTTGACA